>CAUYLG010032362.1:0-65281 GCA_963573385.1 Cacajao melanocephalus
ACCTCAGCTCCTGTCCACTGCGCTGCTTGTGCCACATGGCATGCTGGCTGGTTTCTCCTGAGCTAGGAAGCCAAGAGTCTAGGTCTGTGGTTCTCAGCTGAGAGTAGTTTTGCCCCCCAGCATGGTTTGAATCTGTGTCCATGTCCTAATCTCATGACAAATTGTCATCCGAGAGGATTTCTCATGAATGCTTTAGCACCATCCTCTTGGTGCCGTTCTCATGATAGTGAGCTCTCGTGAGATCTGGCTTGAAAGTGTGTGGCGTCTCCCACCCTCTCGCTTCTGCTTTTACCGTGTGATGTGCCTGCTCCTGCTTTGCCATCTGCCATGAGTGAAAGCTCTCTGAGGCCCCCCAGAAGTAGATGCTGCCATGCTCTCTGTTCCTGTGCCCGCAGAACTATGGACCAATGGAATCTTTTTCCTTATAAATTACCTAGTCTCAGGCATTTGCTCATAGTCATGAGAATGGACTATTACATTCCCTCATCCTGAGGACATTTGACACACTCTGGAGACATTATTTTATGTTTACAATTGAGCAAAGGGTGCTACTGACATCTGATGCGTAGAGGCCAGGGGTGCTGCTAAACATCTGACGATATACAGAATAGCCCCACAGTAAATAACTATCTGGTCCAAAGTGTTGACAGCACTGCTGTTGAAAACCCTGGTTATAGGTGGAAGCTGCAGTGTCATTCATGATCTCGTCTCAGAAGTTACCTTTGGTCGGTTTCATCATATGCCATCAGCCAGCCCTGCCGCCATGCGGGAGGGTGCAACACAAGGGCGTGACCACTGAGAGGCAGGAGCTATTGGGCACTCTTGGAGGTAAGTCTTTGAGTGGGGGGATTACCAGTGCTTTTTTTCCCATTTCTGCTTATCTCTATTGTCTGAATTTTCTGGAAGAAAAATATACATTTATGAAATTATATATATATATATATCTTATATAATAAAAATGAACATCAGAATAATGCACTAGGGCTAGGTATGGAGGCTCATGCCTGCAATCCCAGCACTTTGGGAGGCTGAGGTGAGAGGACTGCTTGAGTCCAGGAGTTAATGATCAGCCTATGCAGCACAGCAAGACCCTGCCTCTTAAATAAAAAAAAGTTTTAAAAATTAGCTGGGCATGGTGGTGCATGCCTGTAGTTTTCTGGACTGAACATCTTGGAGTGGGGATCCACTCAGGTGGGAGCATTGCTTGAGACCAGGAATTCAAGGCTGCAGTGAGCTATGATTGCACCACTGCATTCCAGCCTGGGCAACAGGAGTCTCTCTCTCTCTCTCTCTCTCTCTCTCTCTCTCTCTCTCTCTCTCTCTCTCCCCCTCCCCTCAAAGAAGAATAAGAAGAAGGAGGAGGAGGAGGAGAAAAGGAACAGGAGGAAGAGGAGGAGAAGGAGGAGAGGGAAGAGGAGGAGAAAGAGAAGAAGAGCAATGCACTAAATTCCTTTAATGCTGCCTAGGGCTTTGTGAGACAGTATCCATTGGGAGTAGCTGGGTTATTGATGTCAAGTAATTTACAGTCTCACCTCGCAGGGTGTTGTTTTTAATAAGAGAGCCAGAGAGCAGCCACAGGAGTGGTTAGGACTCCTATTGTCCTCATCTTGATGGGAAGATAGAGCAGTTTCTCCTAAGCATCTACAGACACTTTCTACATGCTAGTATCATTTGAGCTCTGCCAACCAGATCTTCCCTTGATATCCCTTCTCTCTAAACCCCATTTGCCAATGTCAACACTTCAAGTAATGCCAAACCACCAGGCAGCACTGTTGTAGAAACTACAGATGACACCACCCATCCACTTTCTTCTACCTCGGAAGGTTATTATACAGTTCACCTTCTGACACAAAGGGTAAGATGCCCTTCCTCCTCTGCAATGCTGTCGGTCTCCCCGGTGCGCTGGGTCATGATTCTGCTCACCTCCTCTGGGACTGGGCTTCATCAGGCATCCTCCACTCACCTGCTATCCTTAGCGTCTCCCTCACTATTAGCTGGTTCATCTTAGCATATAAATATAGTCATGCGCTGTATAACAACGTTTCAGTCAATGACAGACCACATATACCACAGTGGTTGCTTAAGATTTGATGAAGCTGAAAAATTCTTATCACCTAGTGATGCCCTAGCCATTGTAACATTGTAGCCATTGCAATGTCATAGTGCAGTTACTTTACGTTTAAATTTTATTATTTATTTTTTAAATTTTTTTCGAGACAGAGTCTCAGTCTCACTGAGGCCGGAGAGCAGTGGTGCGATGTCGGCTCGCTACAACTTCCACCTTCTGGGTTCAAGCGATTCTCCTGTCTCAGCCTCCTGAGTAGCTGGGATTACAGGCGACCACCACCACACCCGGCTAATTTTTTATATTTTTAGTAGAGACTGGGGAATTTCCCCATGTTGGCCAGGCTGGTCTTAAACCCCTGACCTCAAGAGATCCTCTCACCTCAGCCTCCCAAAGTGCTGGGATTGCAGTTGTGAGCCACCACGTCTGGCCTAATTGATTTTTAAAATAAATTTAGTGTAGCCTAAGTGTCCAGTGTTATAAAGTCTACAGTAGTGCACGTACTGTTCTCTGCCTTAACATTGACTTACCACTCACCGACTCACCTAGAGCAACTTCCAGTCCTAAACCTCATTCATGGTAAGGGCCCTATACAGGTGGACCGTTTTTAATCTTTTATGTTGTTTTTTCTTTTCTTTTTTTTTTTTTTTGAGATGGAATCTGCTTTGTTGTCAGGCTGGAGTGCAGTGGCATGGTCTTGGCTTACTGTAATCTCTACCTCCTGGGTTCAAGCAATTCTCCTGCTTCAGCCTTCTGAGTAGCTGGGACTAGAGACATGTGCCACCACACCCAGCCAGTTTTTGTATTTTTAGTAGAGACAGGGTTTCGCCATGTTGGCCAGGATAGTCTCGATCTCTTGACCTCCTGATCCACCCACCTCAGCCTCCCAAAGTCCTGGGATCACAGGCGTGAGCCACCACGCCCGGCCTGTATCGTTATTTTTAACTGTACCTTTTCTATGTTTAACTATATTTTGGTGAACAAATACTTACCATTGTGTTACTATTGGCTACAGTATTCAGTATAGTAATCTGCTGTGCAGGTTTGTGGCCCAGGAACACCAGGCTGTACCATCAATCCCAGGTGTATAGCAGGCTCTACCATCTATGTGTGTGTGTAAGTTCACTCTATGATATGTCCACACAATGATGAAATCTGATGATGTGTTTCTCAGAATGTATATTATTAAGTGACATATGCCTGTTTATGTAAACCTTTTTTTAAAAATTCTTTAAAATTAAAAAAAAGATATGCAGCATTCTCCACGTTCCACATCCACTACTATCTATTGTTCAATTTCTCTCTAACCCTTCACAAACTTCCTTTTTTTTCCTCCCGAGATGGAGTCTCGCCCTGTCTCCCGGGTTGAAGTGCAGCGGCATTATCTAGGCTCAATCAACCTCTGCCTCCCGGGTTCAAGCAATTTTCGTGGCTCTTTCAAAGGCAGAACTGGATTTGACTTGCAGCAGAAATTCTTATTATGTGCAATTGTACACAATGAAAAAGAAAGAAGAGAAAATTGTCCTGAAGAAAATGACTAAAGCTTGATCTCATTTCCTTTCCCCTTTTTGCTAGTTATTTATAATTGAAATTGAGATTCAGCTTGGCTTCTTTGGACTTTCCATCTGAAGGCGGTGGTGGTGGGGACTTGAATCTCTACTGAGTAACACAGATCAGAATGATCCATCTGACCCAGTTAATATTTAGCACAAAGAAGGAAATGATTGTGCAAAGACGGAAGGGGCTTTGGAAGATCAAAGTATTTAACTCTGTCACTTCGTAGCCTACAGCATCAGATATTATCAGTGGTGTTAGATGGTTGAGACAGTCAGAAATGTGCTGTCTTGAAAGGGATATCTGTCTTTAAAAAACAAAACTAACGTGTCAAGTAGACCAAGGCCCTTATCTCCTGGTTAAATATTTGCATTTATTGAGTGGGGCTGCTGGGGCCCCGGGGGATGCAGTTGTGGAAGAGATTCAAGAGGCAGGAACACGTGGCACCCGAGGTCAGCATCAGCACAGAACATAGGCTCTTGGGGATGCCATTCTGTGAAGGAATCCTCAGTAGGCTTGCTGCATCCTCATCCAATCCCCACATTTCCCATCAGGAAGGTTTCTGTGTGCAGATTGTGAGCCGTTCTGTGTGCCTGCTCTTTTTTCTCTCTGCAGACTGTAAGGTCTGACCGCACCGTAGATGGTGTGGTAAGCTCTGTGGCCCTCAAGTGCACCTCTGGAGGGCCTTCTGGAATTAGAAAACCTGAAGTAGCTGGAAGATCATGAAAAGCAGAAGACCAATCAACCCCTGTGGCACCTAACTTGAGACTTCTCTTGTTTCTTATTCCGGCCTCAATTGACAAGTCCATCGGATTTTGTAACCGACCTCGGTCAACCTCATGACTCCACACTCTAAGACCCCCTCCCAGCTTGCAAAAAACTGCCCTAAACTGTAACTTCCGTAACTTTCCACTGTTTACCCCAAACCCATAAAACCAACTCCTATCCCACAGCCCTGTGCTGACTCAGCCTGCCTGCACCTGGGTGAATAAGCAGCCATGCTGGCCACTCAAAGCCTGTTTGGGGGTCTCCTCATTCAGAGAGCTCATTTTAACACAAACAGCCTTTTCTAGTGTAGGCTCTATAGCTGGGTCCTTCTGGCAACAGGAGAGAGAGAAGGTCCTTATCCAGTGGCCCTAGTCATAAGATCACCATTTCTGCAGGAGGAGATTGCTTTGTACTGGCTTTCAAAAGAGTTCCAGGACCTCAGTTTCTGGGCATCCACAGAAATGTAGAAAGAACTTATTTCATGCCCACTATCTAGCCCAGGAAGCAGCCCCATTTGCTGCCACGTTGAACACTCTTCAAAGTCACCCAAAGGCTCAGTTTGAATGCCATTTCATTCTCTCCTGTGAGCCTCTGGTGGGTCTATAGCATGGGTTCGGAGAACCTTGGTGTCGTGATTTCTTCCTGTTCGAAGGCTGCCTCATGGTGGAGAGACAGAAGCAAAGCTGTCTTTACATGGAGCAGCGGCATTTAGGCATTTAGAGGCATTAAAGGTGGCTCAAGTGATAGGGAGATGGGAGGGATGTTACAAAAGAGATATTTGCTGTTTAATGTATTAATATAATGGTAAGTTTAAAAGACAGATTTCCAAAATTGCATATAAAGTTATGTAAAGTTTAATGACAAAAAAATGTCAAGTTTACATAGACATACACACCTGGGGCAAAAATGACTTGGAGGAAAAAACATCAAAATAATAACAGTGGTTTATTCTGAGTAGTATGATTATGAGTGATTAGTTTCTTTTATAAGCATGTATTGGACTTATATTATGAGAAACAAAACCCTATAAACATCATCTAAAATTTATATACAAGTTCTAGAGGAAGCAAAGGAGTCCAGGTTAAACCATATTCTAGGAGAGTTAAGTCAGAATTCTCTTCCTCTACACACCCATGACATTGCTAATTTCCTGTACTCTGTGAATTGACCTCATTTGCACTCCAGCAATACCCTGCCTTTCTCCCTCCTACATGGGGCAGCAAGTCCCTGGCAGCCTGGATGCTATTCAAGCTCCATAAGCCCACAAATGATCATGCCCCGTTTCACCACACATGTTAGACATGGTCCATTGAAAGAAGTGAGATGATGCCATAGCAATTTAACCCAAGGAAGCAGAAAGAGCGTGTAAAAAGCCATATGCTTTCATAGTATAACAACAAACATCTGTCTTCGGACTCATGGGCTGGGTACATCTCTAAGAACAAAGCCCTCTGCCATCCTTTCTGGAAAAGGGTTGCTGCTTCTAGTCAGAATGAAGCCACGTGAATCCCTTTTCCAAGACTGAGACAGAATTCTCTTTTCTGACTAAGTCCCTAGTTTGGACACAGATCTCTGTAAGGGTCAACTCGTTGACTCTGGAATGTCAGGAGGTGAAGCCACTAGGACCCTGAGAAATTGGCATTTTCAGGACTGGCCCAGGGCCCTGGGCAGAAGTGCAACTGGCCAAGGGTTCCACAGAGACTCAAGAACAAATTTGAGAGCAGGTGTGGGGCCAAGGCAGTTGCTGGAGACCATTCGAAACAAGAGACTACCTGAAAAACACGCCTTCAGCAATTAGGCGAGGAGAAACCTGTCTGAAAGGAACGGAGTCTTGCCTCTGCCATCACCTGCTCTGGTTCCAGATGGTTTGGTGTTCACTGAGCTCTGTTCTCTTTTTTTTTTTTGAGATGGAGTTTTGCTCTTGCTGCTCAAGCTGGAGTGCAAAGGCGTGATCTAGGCTCACCGCAACCTCTGCCTCCTGTGTTCAAGCAATTCTCCTGCCTCAGCCTCCCTAGTAGCTGGGATTACAGGCATGCGCCACCACTCCTGGCTAATTTTTTATTTTTAGTAGAGACAGGGTTTCTCCATGTTGGTCAGGCTGGTCTTGAACTCCCAACTTCAGGTGATCGTACTGCCTCGGCCTCCCAAAGTGCTGGGATTACAGGCGTGAGCCACCGCACCCAGCCAAGCTCTGTTCTCTTTATATCTTCATCCTCACATCTCTTGCTGGTCCAGGAGGTGACTTGCCTCTTCAGAGGGTGTCTTCATGTCTCTCTTTGCAAGTCTCAGAGAGGAGATATAATGAGTCTTGGCAAGAGAACACGGTGTTTTCTGAACTGTGACTTGGGATGCATTAGTGGGTTGAGAAATCAGCTTTGTGGGCTGAAGCCAGGATTTAAAACATAAAGGAAGACGAAGAAACAGAATGGAATAGGAGTGAATGAATTGAATTGAAAACATTGGTCTATTGCATATGGTAAGGGTGAGTATGATTTCCTAGAACTTGCATGAAATCTGGTTTCAGTTTTACACATGCACATACGTAGATATGTGTGGGTGGTGTACTTGGCTGGGATGTAAAATGTATTTAGGAGTAATGGCCAGGCAGATTTAGAAGGCAGTGGCTTAGGTAGACGTTGTTTATACAAGGCTGTGGTATAAGAAGGGATATATATTTGGTCTTTTCCCCTAGTTCCTGGCACAGAGCTTGGAAGTTCCTGAGTGATGGAAATGTCTTTGTTATTTATAACGAGCCTCTTTCATCACACCTAAATTTATGCCATGGAGGTGATGCCTGCTGGGGTTTGGTCACTAGAGGAACCAATCGTGTGATTAGAAAGGTGAAATTTTCAGCTCCGATCCCGACCTCCAATGAGCAGAGAGGAGCTGGAGATCTTTAATCACCAACAGTCAAGGATTTAATCAATTGTACCCACATAATGAAACCTCCCAAAACCCCTGAATCATATGGTTTGCTTCTGAATCATGGGGGTGGTGAGCACACAGAGGTGCTGGGAGGGTGGTACACCCAGAGAGGGCAAGGAAGCTCCATGCCAGCCCCCTCATCACTCGCCTTGTGCGTCTCTTCTATCTAGCGGATCCTCTTTGCAGTCTTTATAACAACTGGTAAATGCAAGTAAAGCGTTTTCCTGAGTTCTGTGAGTGAATTCTTAAATCTGAAGGGGTGGGAACACCCACACCTGTATTCACCGGGCAGAAGTATCAGAGCCCAGGCCACTCATTTGCAGTGAGGCAGGAGCGGTCTGTTGGGGCTGTGCCCTCACCCTGTAGGGTCTCTGCTAATTCCCAGAAGTGAGTTCCAGAAGCAAACCAATTGCAGCTGCCTAGATGGTTCTAGAGCATTGATCGTCCTATGGAAAAGCCCACACATTTGGTGTCAGAAGTGGAGTCAGAAAAAAGACAACACAGGGCCAAGAAGGAAGAACTGAGGTCCACCATGATTTTCTCTGTGTCTTCTACACATAGGCTGGCAATGACTACAGCTCTGTTCAGTCACCATCTTTCCCTCCACTGTATCTGTGCTGGTGAGCGAGTGTACTCTGCTGCTCCTGCAAGTGAAAAGCTGAGAGTCCGTCTATGTGCCGATTTCCCCTTCTCTACCTGCCACTGAATCTGCTCCTTCGTGGCACAGACAAGGAAGATATTATCTGTGTCATCTATTTAGAAATTAACAAAACAGACTGGGTGTGGTGGCTCATGCCTGTAATCCCAGCACTTTGAGAGGCTGAGGCAAGGTGGATCACCTGAGGTCAGGAGTTCGAGACCAGCCGGGCCAACATGGTGAAACCCCATCTCTACTAAAATAAAAAATTAGCTGGGCATGGTGGTATGTGCCTGTAATTCTAGCTACTTGGGAGGCTGAGGCAGGAGAATTGCTTGAATCAGGAAGGTAGAGGTTGCAGTGAGCCGAGATCACACCGCTGCACTCCAACCTGGGCAAAAAGAACAAAACTCCATCTCAAAACAGAAAAGAAAAAGAAATTAACAAAATCCTGTCACGATATTAGTGACTTCTTTCTAGATATTCATCTTAACTCTCTAATAAGGAGGAGCATTACCAAAACAAGGCGGAAGCTTTTTTGCCTAGCCTTATATACTACACCATAGTTCTGTCCAAAATACAGCTCTGTCCAAGACACATAAGAGATCTGCATTTCCTAGAGGTCATGTTAAAAAAGTAAAAACAAGTGGGTAAGCTAATTTTCATATATTGTATTTAATTACATGTTTAAAACATTATCATTTCAACATGGAATCAACCTAACAAGATTATGAATGAGCTTTCCTACATTATTTTTGGTCTTTGGTTCCAGTATACTGACAGCACATCTCACTCAAAAGTAGTTATATTTCAAGTTCTCCACAGCCACACGTGACTAGTGGCCATCATAGTGGCGCAGCTCTCCAGTGGTCTAGCACACAGAGAGGTTTAAGTGACCTGCCTGAGGCTACTTGGCTGGCAAGCGGCAGAGCCAAGACCTACATCTAGACATCTTACCCTGAGCCCATGTCCTTGGTCACTATGCAGTGCTGCACCAGCATGGGAATTTCCGAGGTGAAGGGAGAAGGTGCTGGGACGGTAGAGAGGAGAGCATTAGATGGTGAGTTGAGACACACCGTCTGCAGGAAGCAGAAATGACAGTAGGGAGATGCCAGGAGTACAGAGACCACACTGAGTGTGCAGTGAAAGTTAAGAAGGCCAGAAGAGGCCCTGAACTACACAATATAAGTAATGTCGATCCCTAAGGCACAGACAGTCTGTCAGAGGGTTGAAGCAGATGGGAAACCAAAGTCACTAGAGTTAAGGTGCTCTAGGAACTTTGAGGTTCGTGCATAAGGGGACCTCAGAGGTAGGGGGAGGTGAATGGAAAGAAAACACATGAGGTTGGTGCTGAAACCCTTCCCTGAAACTTACAGGGAGAAAACAAGCTTGAAAAAGCGTGTGAGCTCTGACCAAGGTACCAGTCAGCAAATATAACTTATGCAAGTAATAGTCACAAATGCGGCCAGGATGCTGAGTAAAAGGCTACTACTAGGTCGAGTTCTAGCAGAAAGCACAAAATGACAGCTGAAGGTTTATTGTGATACTGTTTACAATAGCAAAGACTTGGAACCAATCCAAATGCCCATCAAAAGTAGACTGGATAAGAAAAATGTGGCACATATACACTGTGTAGAATACTATGCAACCATAAAAAAGGAAAAGTTCATGTCCTTTGCAGGGACATGGATGAAGCTGGAAACTATCATTCTCAGCAAACTGACACAACAACAGAAAACCAAACACCGCATGTTCTCACTCATAAGTGGGTGTTGAACAATGAGAACACATGGACACAGGGAGGGGAACATCACACACTAGGGTCTGTTGGGGGTGCAGGGGGTAAGGGAGGGAGAGAAGAGGGTGGGGGAATTGGGGAGGGATAACATTGGGAGAAATATCTACTGCAGATGACAGGGGGGATGGATGCAGCAAACCACCAAGGCACATGTATACCTATGTAACAAACCTGCACGTGCTGCACATGTACCCCAGCACTTAAAGTATATAAAAAAAACTTCACTGCATCAATAAAGTTATAAACAACAGTAGATATAAATAAAACACCGGCTAACACATTGCAATGTGAAAGAATAAAAGAAAAAATAAAGAGCTCAAAAGAAAACAAAAATAGAACAAAAGCAATTGTAAACAGGCAGCTAAATAACAAAGGTTAATAAACAACGTGTAGAGAATTTAAAAGAAAACGAAATAGAAAAGAGGGCAAATAATGAACAGGCAGCTCACTAAAAAACTATATATGGCCACAAAATAAGAAAAAATATTCAGTGTTACTAGCAACTAGCGTCTCACTCTGTTGCCCACGATGAAGTGCAGTGGTGCAATCTCGGCTCATTGCAACCTCTGCCTCCTGGGTTCAAGTGATTCTTCTGCCTCAGCCTCTTGAGTAGCTGGGACTACAGGCGCCCACCACCATGCCCAGTTAGTTTTTGTATTTTTGGTTGAGACGGGGTTTCACCATATTGGCCAGGCTGGTCTCGAACTCTTTACCTCATGATCCACCCACATCGACCTCCCAAAGTGCTGAGATTACAGGCATGAGCCACGGCAACTGGCCCAAACCATTATTAAGAGGCACTGTTCATCTGTCACATTGCAAAGATGACAAAAGATATCAAGAGTGGGCATGGATTTGGGGAAAGAAACATTTTTATACACCACTGATGAGAATATAAATGGGAGCAGTCTTTCTGGAGAGTATTGAGTTATTGCTTGCTATGTAACGTAAGAACCCCAAGCTTAGTGGCTTAAAGCAAAACTCAACAACCATTTTACTCCTTCTTACGATTCTGTGGGTCTATTGGGCTTAGCTGGGTGGCTCTTCTGCTATGCATGTTGTTGGCTGGGGCTGAAGTCATCTAGTGGCTCCTCTGGGCTCACACATCCCAGATGGGTCACATACGGGGCTAGAGCTGGCAGTTGGCACTGGCTGTGGGCCGGGAGCTCAGGTTGGGCTCAAGTGAGGCATCTACACACAACCTCTGCATGTAACTTGCCTTCTTTCAGCAAGGTGGCTAATTTTAAGAGAATGTGTCTTTTTAAAGCACATTTTCCAAGGGGCAGGAAGCGGAAGCTGACGGGCCAATTAAAAGCTACATCCATGGGCAGAGCATCAGTTGCACCATATTGCATTGCTCAGAGGAGTCACACGGCCCACCAAAGCGGGTGGAGAAATAAATCTCATCTTTTGACGGGGGAGGAACAAGTCCACATTGCATTGCAGAAGCGTGTGTAGGATGAGACGTGTATTGTGGCTGTCTTTGGAGAATTTAATATGCTGCAGAAGGTAACTGGGTAATGTTTATTAAAAATCCCTAATATTTGGCCAGGCGCGGTGGCTCACGCCTGTAATCCCAGCACTTTGGGAGGCCAAGGTGGGCAGATCATGAGGTCAGGGGATTAAGACCATCTTGGCTAACATGGTGAAACCCTGTCTCTACTAAAAATAAAAAAATAATTTGCTGGGCGTGGTAGCACGCATCTGTAACCTCAGCTACTTGGGAGGCTGAGGCAGGAGAATCACTTGAACCCAGGAGGCAGAGGGTGCAGTGAGCCGAGATTGTGTCATTGCACTCCAGCCTGGGCCACAGAGTGAGACTCCATCTCAAAAAAAAAAAAAAAAAAAAAAATCTGCGGGGCTTGGTAGTTCACACCTGTAATCCCAGCACTTTGGGAGGCCGAGGCAGGGGGATCACGAGGTCAGGAGATTGAGACCATCCTGGCCAACATAATGAAACCCAGTCTCGAAAAAAAAAAAAAAACTCTAATATCTCTAAATCCTTTGTTCTGAGCAACTCTGATCCAAACATTTATTCTAAATACATAGTGATAGATAGTTCTAAAGACTTGACTGTCAGGTGGACATTTCAGTTTCATTCTTCTTTTTTTTTTTTTTTGAGATGGAGTCTCACTATGCTGCCCAGGCTGGAGTGTAACGGTGTGATCTCGGCTCACTGCACCCTCCACCTCCCGGGTTCAAGTGATTCTCCTGCCTCAGCCTCCGAAGTAGCTGGGATTACAGGTGCCCACCACCACACCCAGCTAATTTTTGTATTTTTAGTTGAGACAGGGTTTCACCAGGTTGGCCAGGATGGTCTTGAAATTCTGACCTCAGGTGATCCACCTGCCTCCCAAAGTGCTGGGTTTACAGGCGTGAGGCACCACACCCGGCCTCAATTTCATTCTTAATAGGCTCAAATTAGAAGATATTCTCATTTGCCCAAATAGGAAATTGATTAATGGTGGTGTGTCCTACTATATTGTAAATCATGTCAACACTCATTATTTTAGAGACGTGGTGTACTGGGGCATTTTTGTTGGCAGGGTGGAGCTTGACAGAGATCACTTTACCCATATTTCTCAGTATGTTGATTTTGAAGTTTGTTGGTGAGCATGTGGGCAAACTCACATGGGTCAGGGAGCTTTCTCAGAGGAAATGGACCAAAATTTTAACCATGTCATGGGTCGAATAAAATGTTTATTCTAAAATTCAATCAGGTATTCATCATCTAAGTCATGGAAATTGACTGGAACTTACATAAAGCTTACAGCTTTAACTGACTCAAGGTCTTCTCCCTCAAAGGCAAACTGTGGAGAGGTTACACCTGATCTGATAGTTGGGAAGGTCTCTTTATTTAACAATTCCATTTTATTCTATGAATGATCTGAGTATTATAATGGTCTGATTCTATTTTATTATATTAATTACTCTTCTGTTTGCCCACTTAAAAATCATCAAAAATATGTCCGGGCATGGTGGCTCACACTTGTAATCCCAGCACTTAGGGAGGCTGAGGCAGGCAGATCACCTGAGATCGGGCGTTCAGGATCAGCCTGACCAACATGGAGAAACACTGTCTCTACTAAAAATACAAAATTAGCCAGGCGTGGTGGCACATGCCTGTAATCCCAGCTACTTGGGAGGCTGAGGCAGGAGAATCGCTTGAACCTGGGAGGTGGAGGTTGTAGTGAGCCGAGATTGTGCCACTGCACTCCAGCCTGGAAAATAGGGCAAGGTTCCATTTCAAAAAAATCAAAAATCAGTTCAAATTTTAATTATAGTTTGATGTTTTATTGGGTAACACATTTCATGGTTCACAATTCAAAAGGTACATCTGGATATACTGTGGGAAGTCTCTTTCTCATGCCTGTCTCCTAGCCATCCTAACCCACACCCTAGAACCTGGCAGTGGTTTCCAGAATCTTGTATATCCTTTCAGAGATATTCCAAGCACAGTATGAGCAAACGTATTGCATCATTCTCCCTCTGTCCTCTTTTGCAAATAGTGGCACATTGTATGTATTGCTTTTCCTGGCAGACTTTTTTTCCTACTTAAAAACATATCTTAGAGCAGAGCAGCAGTGTGAGGAACTTGGAGGAAGCTCCCTTCCAGAAGGACAGCTATTAAGCTAATCCAAGTTAGCAAAATCTGATCAGCCAAAATCTCTGGAGATTGATCAAAGAGCTTACAACAAAGCATGAATTTAGCAAACCTATGGGAACACAGTAAGAACAGCGGGAAAATACACATTGAGCTAGGGGGAGCCCCTCATCACCATAGCTTTGTGTTGCAGAGGAGCTACTCCAAGGAATTTGAAAGCTGAGTGGCAGCTTCTATCTCTACCAGCTCCTCTGGGCAGAATCTACTCCCAGTGGATTCCACAGGCATTGGATATTGGTAGATCCACTTCCCAGAGCTCCAAGCAACAGAAATCCTATACTGGATGGTGGTGGCATCCAGGTAGTAGAGCCTGTTTTCCCACTCCTACAGAGAAAGGATCTGGGTGGGACTGGTAAAAATGCAGTCCCCCATTCCTTCCAGCACTGTGCTGGGGGAGAATGGCTCTGGTGGGCTTGGCAGCTCCCATCTCTTCCAGCTTCTGGAGGTGAAAGAGCTAGTCCAGGTAGATTTGGTAAGTGATGAATACTGGTAAATCCTATCCTTCATTCCCCCGCCCCCAGCTGTGGGTCACAGATCTGGACTGGGCTGTCATGGCACCAGTTCTCACCTCCCATAGACACGCAGCTCCTTCTTGGTAAAGAGGACCCAGGTGGGGCTGCCAGGTCCCCATCGTCTTGCCCCTCCCGCTCCTGCTCCATAGTGCAGTTTCTGCCAAGGAAAGCGTGGGAGCCAGTTTCAAGACTCATCACACACCGCCCTTGCCAAGGGGCTCTACTTTAACCTGATTAGACTGCTGAGCAATTTAAGGCCCCAGGTCATTATTGAAAACAACAGAGAAATCAACTAGCAATTAGTGGAGACTAACAACTGGGTGTGATACCAGTAGAGGCAGACTAGCCAGAAACTTAATGCGGAGATCAAAGAAAGACAATCAAAGGGAGCCTAGCTAAACCCACAGTCTTCCCTGTTGGGCAGGAGTTCTGTGTACTTGGCCAAAGCTGAGTCCTCTGAAGAGCGACTGAAGAGGAACTTCTGAGTTACTATTCGTTGGCTGAACACGGGGCAAACTCACAAACTCCCTGAACGATGAAAGCAGTCCCCAAGCTCCACACAGATCCAATGGTCAAAGGTGAAAACCTTACTGGTTTAGGGGGTTAAGAACGACCTCTGACAAATCACCAGCTGACTAACAATCTGAGCTGGCCGAGGGGTGACCCACAGAAAACCAGGCTTACAGATAAAATTGAAGGGGAAAATGGGCGGAAACAAACATCAGAGGCTGCACAGTGGAGGGGACTAGACTTCACCGAACGAGTCAAGCCAAGACACTGAACAAATAAACGACAATCCCCACAGGAGGAGAAATCAGTATTTAGAGTTGCTACAATATATTAATTAAAATGTTCAATATTTGATGAAAGTTAGGAGACAGACAAAGAGGCTGGGCACGGTGGCTCACGCCTGTAGTCCTAGCACTTTGGGAAGCTGAGATGGGTGGATCACTTGAGGCCAGGATTTGGAGACCAGCCTGGCCAACATGGCGAAACTCCATCTCTACTTAAAAAAAAAAAAAAAAGAATGAGCCAGGCGTGGTGGTGCACACCTATATTCCCAGCTACGTGGGAGGCTGAGGCAGGAGAATCACTTGAACCCAGGAGGCAGAGGGTGCAGTGAGCTGAGGTCGTGCCACTGCACTCCAGCCTGGGTGATAGAGCAAGACTCTGTCTGAAAAAAAAAAAAAAAAAAGACACACAAAGAAATAGGAAAGTGTGACCTATATCCAGGAAATAAAGCAAGCAATAGAAATTTCCCATGAAGTATGCAGACATTGGGCATAACAAAGACTTCAAAGCAATTATTATAAATATGTTCAAAGAACTAAAGGAGGGTATGATGATAATACCTCACCAAATAGAAAATATAAAGAGAACAAAGTGATAAAATTGAACGAAATAAAAGTTGCAAAGCATGATAATTGAAATGAAAAATTTACTAGAGAGGCTCAAAAATAGATTTGAGCTGGCGAAAGAAAGTATAAACAAACCTGAAGATAGACCAATAGAAATTATGAATTGGAGAAACAAAAATAAAAATAAACAGAGCCTCAGAGCAATGTGGGACACCATTAAACACACCAGCAAATGCATATTGGATGTACCAAAAGGAAAGGAAAGAAAGAAAGGAACAGGAAATGTGTCTGAAGAAATAATGGTTGAAAACTCCCCAAATTCATTAAAAAGAATTAATCTGTACATCCAAGGAACTCAATTAATTCTAAGTAGGGTTAAAAACAGCGCCACACTCTGATGTATCATAATCAAAACATTGAAAAGCAACAATAAAGAGACAATCTTGAAAGCCTCAAGAGAAAAATGACTCATCAAATGCAAAGGAACCCTAATAAATTAATTGACTTAATCCTCAATATGCTGATTCCTCATCAAAAGTAATAGAGGCCAGACGACTGTATTCAAAGTGATGGGAAAAACAAAAACAAATTCAAACCTGTAAATCAAGAATCTTATGTCCAGCTAAGCTATCTTTTAAAATTGAAGATTAAATAAAGGGATTTTTAGATAAATTATAAACTAGGAATTTGTTGCTTGGAAAAAGAAGAACAAAGTTGTAGAGCACACACTTCTTTACTTCAAAGCTTACTACAAAACACCAGTAATCAAGACAGTGTAGTAGTAGTATAAGGATAGCAATATAGGTCAATAGAATAGAAATGAGAGTCTAGAAATAAACCTATGTGAAATAAACCCAAATCATTGATAAGGATGCCAAGACCATTCAATGGGGTAAGAAAAGTCTTTTCAACAAGTGGTGCTGGAACATCTAGATAGATATCCACATGCAGAAGAATGAGACCGGACCTCCCACCACATAAAAAATAAACTCGAAATGGATCAAAGACATAAATGTAAAAGGTAAAACTATAAAACCCTTAAAGGAAAATAGGAGTACATTCTTCATGACCTGGGGCTAGGCAATAGTTTCCTAGATATGATACCGAAACCAAAAGCAACAAAAGAAAAAAAAATATATATATATAGGATTACATCAAAATGAAAAACTTTTGTGCTCATATAATACCATGAAGAAAAAGACAACCCACAGAATGTGAGAATATTTCTAAATCATATATTTGATATGGCACTTGTATCTATAATATGTAAATAAATTTTATAAGTCAATCATAAAAGGACAAGTAATCTTATTTAAAAAATGGACAAAGGATATAAATAAAAATTTATCCAAAGAAGGTAGACACATGGCCAAATACATCAAAAGATGCTCAACCTCAATAACAGGGAAATGCAAATCAAAACCACAACAAGATATCACTTCACACTCACAAGGATGCTATAATATAAAAGATGGATAATAATAATTCATGTTGGTGAGGAAGCAGAAAACGTGAAACCCTTATACACTACTGCTAGAAATGTAAAATAGTGCAGCTGCGTTGGAAAACAGCCTTGCAATTCCTCAAAAGGTTACACATGGAGCTACCATATGACCCAGCAATTCTACTCCTTGGGATATACCCAAGAAAAATGATATAATATTTGTGTACAAAAGCTTGTACACAAATGTTCATTAGTAGCATTATTCATAAAAGCCAAAAATTGGAAGCAACTCAAATGTCTTATAACTAATGAATGACGGATAAACCAAATTTGTTGTATCTGCTAGAATATTATCTGGTTATAAAAGGAATGAAATCCTGACACATGCTACCATATGGATAAACCTTGAAAATGTCATGTTAAGCGACAGAAACCAGACACAAAAGTCCACCTAGTGAATGATTCCATTAATGTGAAATGGTGAGAATAAGCAAATCTATAGAAACCAAATAATTACTGGTTTTCTAGAGCTGGGGAGGAGAGTGAGAATGGGGAGTATCTGGTGATGAGTAGAGGCTTTGTTTTGGTAGTGTTAAAATGTTCCAAAATTAGATTGTGGTAATGTCTGCACAACTTTGTGAATATGCTAACCACCATTGAACTACATACTTTGGATGTGTTCTATGGCATGTGAAATACGTCTCAGTTAATACATATATATTGCTGGGCATGGTGGCTCACAGCTGTAATCCCAGCACTTTGGGAGGCCGAGGCGGGCGGATCACAAGGTCAAGAGTTCGAGACCAACCTGGCCAGCATGGTGAAACCCTGTACAAAAAATTAGCTGGGCATGGTGGCGTTCACCTGTAGTACCAGCTACTTGAGAGGCTGAGGCAGGAGTATTGTCTGAGCTCAGCAGGCAAAGGTTGCAGTGAGCTGAGATCGTGCCACTGCACTCCAGCCTGGGCAACCGAGCGAGACTCCATCTCAAAAACAAACAAGCAAACATATACACACACACACACACACACACACACACACACACACACATAAATTATATATAGATGGGATCACTCATGAGACGAGTTGAGTTGCTGGCTGGGGCTGCAGTCTTCTGAAAGCTTGATGAGGCTGGAGGATCTGATTCCAGGAGTGGTGCCCAGTTTTTGTTGACTGGGAGCAGGTGGTCTTTGTTCCTTGCTCCTTGCCAGGTGGCCCTTCCCATGAAGCTGCCCGAGTGTTCTCATGACAGGGAAGCTGGCTCCCTCCAGAATGAGTGATCCAAGAGGGCAAGGTGGAAGGTGCAATGCCTTTCATGACCTTTTATCATATGTTACACGCTGTCATCTCACGCAAGGTCTAATGAGTATATAGGGTGTGAAGCCAAGGGGAAAGAATCACTGCAGGCCCGCTTACAAGCTGATTCCCACAAGTGGGGCTAAATCCTGCTATCTTCTTAGTAACCTGAGTTTCTCTAGCTCATCAGTCATGAGCACTTTGTAACACTGCCCTAATTAAATACATTCAGTTCCATGGTGATCCCTGAGGCCTGTGAAGGAGCTGTTCAAGTTTATCCTGGAGATTGAAATGTGTGTGCGTATACACATATACATGTACATATTTGTATACATACATTCATATGTACATTCATATCCATACACACATGCATATACATTCACATTCATATACGTAAACACATGTTATTTCTCAAAAAGTCTGACTTACTGGTCTGAAGGCAATGAATTCTCCTAGAGAAATAAATTTCCAGCATGAATTAGATATGAAAAAAATCTACTTTTTCTTTTTGTTTGTAATATTATTTACTATGACATTTACTTGGCAAAAATACATGAGACCATAGGAAATGCCTTTCTCTACTGCAGTCCTCCAGTTAGGAACATAAAACCCCTGTCCCTCATTCTGAGGAATCAGGAAAAATACAAATAGGATCCTGATCCCCAAGCCCCCTAGATCAATGTAGTGGCACCTACTTGTATCAGGCTAGTTAAGGGTCTGTCAGTCTATCAATATTTTCTGAAGTAACTTAATTAATTAGGGTTTTTAAAGAAGTTGGGAGATTTTGTGATATTCCTGAGCGCTCATCTCTATGTGGTGCTTTCCCCCAAAAACAATATAGGAAGATGTTCAGAGTGGGCAGTCTTCAAGCCAACGTTATTTTGCCTTCATTGCTTGAGGATTGTCTGTCCATCCCACAAAAGCAGCTGAAAACAAATCAAAGACTTTCTAGTTGGCAAAGGGAGGAAACACAGCTGTACTCAATAGTGAACGCAGGCGTTGGGAGTTTGGTGTAGGACTCCTTAACAGGTACTGCAAATGATGGGCTCCCTTGGTCACGGATGTCAACATGAGACTTTTTTATTCTTCTCATGCGTTTCATGGATCATCAGAAATATCACCCAATAACAGTGCTGGTAAATCCAGTTTCCTCATATTATACCAGAGCAGTGCCGCTGAGAAGGGAAGGAGGGCAGGAGGGAGTGTGGGTGTCAGAGTTCTCGGGTTCCATGATGTTATTCGTTAACCAGCTTTGTGACCTTGGGCAAGACACTTCTCTGCCAGGGGCCTCATTTCTATTTTGTGAAATTAAAAAGCTGGGCTCATTCAGGGGTTTCCAGATGTTGAGATGCCAGTGATAACAGGAACTTCCATGGGGTGATCATTTTTTACTGTGGCCAAATAAAATTATTAAAGAAAAAAAGCTTAGAATCTACAATAACTATAATGTCATTATAAGGAAACTTTAGTACCAAATAAAAAGAAATAAAAATGAAAAGCCACAATATAAACTGTATTTCCTTAAATGGAAAAAAAACCCTTACTTTTATAAAAACTTATCTCATCAGTCTTCTGATTCTCATCTCTCTAGAGACCTTTGAGAATGCTGCAGAGCAGCGTTTGTGAGCTCTGGGGATGGCTCTCAGGGCCTCTTCTGCTCTCACATCCTGGGGTTTTCTGGTTCATTCAGCTGTCAGCTCATGCCAGATGCTAATGGTGCCAGGCATTACTTGTCCGGGTTTTTCCATTTTATTTGGAAACTACTCAAGGTAGAAAGAGCTTTCCAAATCTTTACCAAAAGTGCCCTTTTGTGCAGTGATATGCCTCACCAGTGCTGTCCCCTGCTCAATGTTGCCTGGTGTTGGTGCTGGAGCCCCCTGTGGACAACTGACCTCCTTCTTGCTGAAAATCCTTCCCTGGGCTCCATGATCCAAATCCCTGCAGCCATTGGTGAGTGCTTTGAACTGGATTGTGTTTCCACCCAACTTCATATGTTAAAGCCCTAACCCACTGTGTGATAGTATTTGGAGATGGGGCCTTTGGGAGGCAACTGAGGGTTAGATGAGGTCAGGAGGGTGGGGTTCTCACGATGGGATTAGTGCCCTTTCTTAGCACCACCCAATAAAAGAACCAAGGGCTAGGAAGATGACAAAGTGGATGCTAAGCCTGCAGATAGTACGCACAACAAAAGTGGGAGTAACAGCCCTACCCTCTAAGCCACATGGAGCAACAGTCAGGGTAACGAGATCCTCCAAAAAAATGAGGGGAATGTATGCCTGGCAGAAAAAATAGCATGTCCATTCTAGAGAGTTCCCTATGGTCACCAAAATGCTTGAACCCCACAAAATTCAGGGCTGTGTACAAAAATGGAGGCAGTGAAGTATCACAGTTTCAATTCCAGCTCTGCCTTCACTAGTTGTATAACTTTGAGGAGATTACTTAAGCCTCCTTGTTTCTCATCTGTAGAGTGGGAATAAAAGCACCCGTCTCATAGGGCGTGAATAAAGACAAAATTAATTAAAATAGTTGAAGTGGGCTGGGCACAGTGGCTCACACCAGTAATCCCAGCACTTTGGGAGACCAAGGTGGGAGGAGCACTTGAGGCCAGGCATTCAAAACCAGCCAGGGAAACATGGCAAGACACCATCTCTACAAAGAATAAAAAAATTAGACAGGTGGGATGGCGTGCACCTGTGGTCCCAGCTGCTTGAGAGGCTGAGGTGGGACAACGACTTAAGCCTGAGAAGTCGAGGCTGCAGTGAGCCATGATCACACCACTGCCTTCCAGCCTGGGTGACAGAATGAGACCCTATCTCTAAAAAATAAATAAAATAAAAGCTTAAAACATAAAAATATACAGTTGAAGTGCTTAGAATAGTTCCTGCCATATATTGAATGTTCACTCCTACTATCGTTTTTTGCAAGATTCTGCAATTTGAATAATGCACAGTTGGCCAATAATACACAGACTAATAAGAGTGGCTGTGAACTGCAGGGCCTCGGCCAGAGCATGGTCGTCCACTCAGAAGTGACACAATGACAAGTGTGATCCTGCAGTGCGAGCGTGGGGTCAGGCGCAGGGTGGAAGTGGGGTGCTGTGTCTTGTGGTGTTCTGTGGAGCTGTGAGTGCCACTTGAGAAGGTAATGACTTTGCCCCTGGGTTCACCAGGATGGCTGTCTCCAGAACCATGCCTGTGCCCTGGCACCCTACTTCACTCTTGAATTCCACCCAGAAAGATGTGAGGCCAACTACAGTCTGGGCATGTGCAGTTGTTTTTACGGTTAGAGTCTCCTGGAGGAGATTTTGCCTTCTTTCAAGTCAGTTAAACAATTTCTGTGGTCCAGGCACTCTGGGGAAACAAGAATCATAAAGCCTTGACCGCTGGGCTGAAGGAGCTTATGAAGGAACACAGAGAGAGGAGAAGCAAAGCACGTTGTGACACAGAATATGCTCAACCGAGAGACTTGCCAACGCAACCAAGGAGGGGCTTCTGCGGGGCACTGCATAGGCAGGGTAGAGGAAGTGGGGGGTGAGGAGGAGGGACGCTGGCCTGGGCTACCCTCTGTGGAGTCTGATGGGTATCTCTGCTGGTTTTCCTGGGTTTGATGAGACTACTCTGACACGTGGGCTTCTGCTAAATGTATCACGTGGAATGGTCAAGAAGACAAACTATAAGATTATGGATCCATGCCTTTAACATTTTAAGGTAAAGTGATTTTCTTTCTGAAACACTTCCAGTCATGTACAAGAGTCTAGTGAAGAAAAGTTTAGATAGTTAAGCTCTAAAAACAAACATTTTTCAAACATCTGTAATCATAGAGCGATGGGAGGGTGGGTGTACTCCATCAAAAAGAGAAAAGAGGATGGGCGCAGTGGCTCCTGCTTGTAATCTCAGCACTTTGGGAGGCCAAAGCAGGAGGATCACCTGAGGTCAGGAGTTAGAGACCAGCCTGGCCAACATGGGAAAACCTGTCTCTACTAAAAAAAAAAAAAAAAACCAAAAATTTAGCTGGGCATAGCTGCACACGCCTATAGTCCCAGCTACTTGGGAGGCTGAGGCAGGAGGATTGCTTAAACCTCAGAGGTGGAGGTTGCAGTAAACCAATATCGTGCCACTGCACTCCAGCCTGGGCAACAAGAGTGAAAACACCATCTAAAAAAAAAAAAGAGTGAAAAGATATTAAGAAAGAAGATATAACGAACAGCCCAAGGTATAGGACATAATATAATTCAACATATGAGAGAAGTCAGAGAAATCTCAGGACAATGGTGAAGGGATTCCAGAATGTCACCTATACAACAGAAAACAACCAGGCTGGAGTGGGCTCTGTTTTCAAGCAGCTGAAATTATTAGAATGCTCAATGCGTCTAAATATTGAAAGGAGGGTATTTCTGGTTTCCAGCCCAGCATATAAGAAGCTTAGAAGTCATCACTCTGTCCTAACAAGAAGCAAAAAGCTGAACAAATGGAAACATCAACAACCCTTTTTGGATCCATCAGAGAAGTAAAGTCACAGGGCAAACTGCCGTCCCCAAGGATGGGAGAAACAGGTGGATACAGAAAGTTACAGCTTACTGTAGCAGAATCCTGCCAGCAGAAACCACAGGAACCAGTGCCAGGGAAGGGAAACCTGAACTATAATTGGTGAATTGATGAAAACTCAGTGTGCCCAAGTCTGACAGCAAAAAGCTCCAGAGGACGCAGTCATGGGAGAGGCACACTTTTTGGAGTTCAGAGCATTCGGTTCTTCTTAACACAGCTTGCCCTCAGGAGAAGCTAAATAACCAGAGTCTAACCTGCTGGGGTAATATCAGAGCCTACCTGACCTGGGGGAAGGGAAATACAGTAGTCTCCTCTTACCTTTAGGGGATACGTTCTGAGACCCCCAGTGGATGCCTGATTGCCATCAATCGGAACACATTCCTGTTCATATCTCCCACCCACAAACTTAATGTCTTTTCCATTGAGAACTAAAAATAAAATTCTAAGCCCCCCAACCAACTTAATGGACCTCCTCTTGACCAAAAGGACCCCAGAAAACCTGAAAAGCTGAGTTTCTGGCCATGGCAGGATAAGAGGCCAGACAGGCCTCAATATGCTCCTTTGCTTTTGTGGTTTAGACACAACTCACAAGCATTAATGTTAAAACAGAGATCAAGGCTGGGTGCGGTGACTCAGGCCAGACACAGTGGCTCACGCCTGTCGTCTGTAATCCCAGCACTTTGGGAGGCTGAGGTGGGTAGACCACCTGAGGTCAGGAATTCAAGACCAGCTTGGCCAACATGGTGAAACTCTGTCTCTACTAAAAATGCAAAAAACTAGCTGGGCGTGGTGGTGGGCACCTATAATCCCAGCTACTCAGGAGGCTGAGGCAGGAGAATCACTTGAATCTGGGAGGTGGAGGTTGCAGTGAGTTGAGATGGCACCATTGCACTCCAGCCTGGGCGAAAGAATAAAACTCTGCCTCAAAAAAAAAAAAATTATTTGGGCATGGTGGTGCACCTATAGTCCCAGCTACTAGGGACTGAGGCAGGATAATCATTTGAACCCAGGAGGTGGAGGTTGTAGTGAGCAAAGATCGCACCACTGCACTCCAGTCTGGCAACAGAGTGAGACTTCGTCTTAAAAAAAAAAAAATCAGAGATTATGAGACAGACAAAACAGACTCTCTGTGGCAATAAGACACCAAATTATAAACAGGACCATGGGCCATGCCAGGCAAGGAGTAAGTCACACACCACTATACTTAAAGAATAAACTCTGTTCTAACTGCCACACAGGTTTTCTTTTTCTCTAGCAGCTAAACAAGTGCTGGCCTTGAGATATTGAAACAATTGCAGCCCATTCACTGCCAGGCACTGACTAACTGACCCCAACCCCTGTTCCACAAACCATAACTAGCTGTGATTGGACAAGAGACTGATTTCAGTAACTTTCTCCTGGTAAGAAACCACTGACCATAGACCGGTTCTGACTGGTTTACAGAGGCTGCACGCTGAGTGCCTTCATGTCCCTGCTTTATCTTTTCACATATACCTAATTGTAACATGTTCAAATGTTAAATCTCCACCCACAATTGAACATGAACATGTAAGATCCCCTTCATGAATATTCACAGCTCCTCCTATAACCTGCTGAATGTGTATATTTAGCCAACTCCTTCAACGCAAATTCCTGTTCCACCCTTTCTTCCTGCAAAGTGCCTGCCTTGGGTTTTTGCTGTAGGCTCACTTCCCAGCCTGTAGGTCATAAACCTTTGTAAGAAATAGTCTCTGCCCCAAATTTATGAAGACCCCTGGCTATTTTTATTGACTATCTTAACTAAGCACTTGCACTGTGGCCATAATTTTTGCAGTTCAAGGTAAAACAGCAAAAGTAGCATAAATTTCCTTTTCCTTTGTCACAGCTTCACAAATAGAAGATTCATTCTTACTAGGGAAATTAGAACCCTCAGCATATATATATATATATATAATTTTTTAGATGGAGTTTCCCTCTGTCGCCCAGGCTGGAGTACAGTGGTGTGATCTCAGCTCACTGCAACCTCTGCCTCCTGGGTTCAAATGATTCTCCTGCCTCAGCCTCCTGAGTAGCTGGGATTACAGGTGACTGCCACCACACGTGGCTAATTTTTAGTAGAGACAGGGTTTCACCATGTTGGCCAGGCTGGTCTCGAACTCCTGACCTCAGGTGAGCTGCTTGCCTCAGCCTCCCAAAGTGCTCGGATTATAAGCGTAAGCCACCACAACCCGGCCTGACTGTTTATCTTAGTGGAGAACTTTCAACCTTTCACTTAAAGGAAACACTTGATGGCTTCTCGATGGCATATCCAAATTGCCCCCATCACCCCCTTGCCTGTTGGTGCCATTATGAAGTAAAAAATGGTTCCTTGCACACAGTGTAGCAATACTGTGACAGCTGATCTGATTACTGAGGTGAATCATGGGAGGTTAGCATCTACAAGTGAGGAGATGCCAGACAAAAAGAGGATTCACATCCCAGGCAGGACGGTGTGTGATGGCAAGAGATTTCATCATGCTACTCAAAGGGCTTAAAATAGAAAATTTATGAATTATTTATTCTGAAATTTTCTATTTAATATTTTCAGACTTTGGGTAACAAACTGTGAAAAACAAAACTGATACTAAGAGAGGACAACTGTATCCAAGTCCAGCCAGCTCTAGCCTCTCATGGGGGAGAAGGAAGTCATCTTATTCCACCGAAGTGTTGATGGGGTGGAGGATGGAGAGGGAGATTGTCTGACCCTCATGGGCTAGAGACACAAACTCACTAAAAAAAACCGAGACCTAACCATAGGGCTACGGAGGGCTTCTCCTCCCCTGCCTCTTACCTCCACATCACCCAAGGCCTACTTACAGCAGTTTCTTTTATCCAGTACATCATGTCTGGTTTTCAATTAAAAAAGTATAAGGCATACTAAAAGGCAACAAACAGTGTGAAGATCTTGAGTAAGTCAGATATGGCAGGAATGTTGAAACCAGCAGACTAGGAATTTTTTTTTTTTTGAGATGAAGTCTCACACTGTTGCCCAGGCTGGAGTGCAGCGGCGTGATCTCAGCTCACTGCAACCTCTGCCTCCTGAGTTCAAGCAATTCTTCTGCCTCAGCCTCCCGAGTAGCGGCACATGCCACCACGTCCGGCTACATTTTTGTATTCTTAGTAGAGATGAGGTTTCACTATGTTGGCCAGACTGGTCTGGAACTCCTGACCTCATGATCTGCCTGCCTTGGCCTCCCAAAGTGCTGGGATTACAGGCCTGAGCCACCATGCCCGGGCATTGGAATTTTTAAAATCATGATTAATACGCTAAGGGCTAATTCTGAGAGGAGATTAAGACAGTTGTTAGGAAGTATGAGGGTTATTTAATAATAATAATTTGAAAAGTCAATCAAAAAACAATAAAATTATTAATTCCAGAAATGACAAAAGATTGTTTATAATACACTATGCAGCACGTGTATGATCATAATATTGCAAACACATGAATATTAACCTAATCAAAATTACTTTTTACTTATGCTGGAGGGACAGGTGGTGGAGAGTGTTCACATGTGTGGTAGGGTTGACAGAGAAATAGAGGGAAGAAAGAGGGCCAAGTTCTTATCATCTGTAACAGGAAGTCCAAAGGTAAATGCCTAAAACTGAAAAGTCAAGTAGCAGCAAGATACACGTGTTGTTTAGAACTGCAGAGGTAAATTTCTGGAGGATCTATTGAAAAGTAATTACCTTTGCGGGACTGGAAGTGAGAGGGAGAAAAAGAGACAGCTGCTTTTCTCAGGAGCCTGTAGCACCGTTTCCTTAGACAATGCGCATGCTCAACGACAGTGACTAGACACGGAGTTACAAACCGCGATGCTAAAGACAAACAGATTTGGGTTCAAGTCTCTGAGAAAAGACTGTGACTACACTCTCACACAGAACGCTTCTGACACCAGATGTGTGGGTTTTTTCCTACTCTGATCAATTCTCTGACCCCGACTGGGTGTCCTACAATTCAGTTCAATTCCGACACTTCCTCCCTGTTGCTAGCATCAGATCCTTTTTCCGTAATAGGTCTTCTGCCTGATGTGCGTGGTGGCGTCAATATGCTGAGACACCAGGTTGCAGCAGAGAGATTTAACTGTTGGGCTGCTGAACAAACAGAAAAGAGGAAACCTCACATCCATCTCTCCAAGGAGCTTGGGGCTAGGATTTTTATGGGTTTTGTGGTGGGCCAAAGTGTGGAGACTGTTGATTGGTCAAAGAGAGCAAGTTGAAATTACAGGACAGGGGAATGAAGAAATATTATTCTCATGCTGATTCCATCCCTTTGTGGGAGTGTTCAGACTGGTTGGCATCAGGTGTTTTGCTGGGATTCAGGATCTGAAAGATATCGTAAGCAATTCTTAAAAGCTTTAGGATTCTAACATCAGAAATCTTATCTATAGGAACAATGCATGGTCAGTATCTAATGACTTTCGGTTACAGGGAAGTGGGTCAAATTGCAGTCGGATTAATGCTTATTATAACTATATTTCTGTCCAGAGTTCCTGTTAACCCCGTGAAGACAGCTTCAATTCCACAAATGAAGGGCTCAGTCTCGCAAGACTGCCCTTGCTTCCTACACCAGTCTTGTCTGAGCCTCCTGTACTTATGATCAACTGGCTATTAATTGGGAGTTTCCATGACCTTACTTGCTAGAGCAGCTCAGAGCTCAGGGAAACAACTTACATTTCCTGCTTTATATTACAGATATTACAAAGGCTGTAGATGAAGAGATGCATAGGGCAAGGTCCAAAAGGGTCCTGAGTGTATCAGCTTTGATCCTTTGTGGAGTTAAGGTGCCACCCTCCCTGCACAAAGATGCATTCACTACCCGGGAGCTCATCATATCTTGTTGTTTGAGAGTCTCTGTAGAGAGTAACCTCCAGACTCTCGCTCCCACCCCAACTGTCCTGGAGGTTGGTGGGTGGGGCTGAAAGTTCCAGTCTTTTAGTCACTGTTCTTTCTGGTGAGCATGCCCATTCTGAAGCTAACTAGGGGCCCCACCCAAGGTCACCTCGTTAGGGTAAACACAGGCGACATTGGAAGGGGTTTGTTATGAATATCTAAAGACACTCCTATCACTCAGGAAAATTCCAAGGGGGTTAGGAGCTCTGTACCAGGAACTTGGGACAAAGACCAAATATAGTTCTTATTATACAACAAATTCCCACTTCCAAAATTGTGCGACCCCATTCTAGTGACTTAGGCCCATTGAGACTCAATTTCTTCATCAGACAAATGGTGCCAACAATCTCAGGGGGTTGGAATAAAAAGTCAAATGCTTCAGTATGCCCAACCTAAGTTACCATTAGTGGCTTCAAAGGCACAGCCTTAGCAGGAGATAAGATTGATGCTGGGTGCCATGTAAAGCTGCAGAGGCCACTAATGGGGTCATCTTCCCACCCCATTCTATTGTTTTAAGGTATCCCTCATTAAGTTCAGGGAGTCAGGTGGACAGAGCTCAGAAGCCAGGAAGTAAAAACCATAGTTTCAGACTTAACATTATGTCTAGAAAATAACTTTGGCTGGTATTAATTCATTGTACATGGGACTGACTAGAAATCCATCTAAGTTTTTGAGAGAACTGAATTATCAAAAAACCCGCTAGTCTAGACTGAAAAACCTATGAAAGCAATCTCTGTTCCCAAAATCTGCATCAGCAGGAAGCAGGCAGCAAAAAATCTGCAGCCCTGCCAAATGGGGCTTGGATGTGGTCATGGGGGACCTCAGGTGGGCAAAGCCAGGGGTTTGAGGGACAATGAACTGGGGAGTTCCTCCCAGACAGCACACCCAGTGCAGCCAAGGGATGATACCTCCAAGGCAGACAGAGTCTTTGTAATACCTCCCAGTAGAATTTGACAGTGGTCAGAGAACTGGCTCTTCCTGGTCCTTTGCATCCCCTTTTGCTAATGTTTTTTTGTTTCACCATTGCCTATCAGGTACCTGAGAAGACAGCTTGCTTATTCTTTAGTTTATAAGTAGCTAGATGACAAAGGGTCACATTCAGACTTGAAGGAGAGGCCTGCAAGTTACCCCAGATGTAACTACTGGGCCCTTGTGGTGATCTTCTCTGCGTTAGGACTGAGTGTGCTATGTGTGGAGAAAGGATACACTTGGATATTTTTGTAGTGAAAGGGATAGACTACATCAGAAATTGTATTTATCCCCTGATTTCTGCTCTCCATTTTTTCCCATAGTAATAGAACTTGGCTTCCCAGGCAAGGACTATATCTCCCAGCTTCCCGTGCAGCTAGGTGTGGTCAGGTAACCAAGTTCTGGCAACCAATATAGTGTTTGTTGGTTTATAGGACTCTTCCTTGAGAGACAGCTGTTTTAAGTCTTTTAAACTTTCTTTCTCCCCTTACCTTTGTTTTCTAGGATGTAGATGTGATGGTTAAAGCTGGAGCTGCCATCTTGGATTATGAAGTAACCATGGATATGGAAGACACATATGATGAAACAAGGTAGAAGCAGCCTGGGTCCTTGATGCTCTGGCCAACTTACCTCTAGACTTTTTTGAAGCAGAGAAATCGGCTTGCTTAAGCCACGGGTACTTTGCGTGTTTTGTGATGTGCAGTTGAACCTAAGTCTGAGTAACACCAAAACAATTAAAAAGGCAGGATTTAGATTGTAGTCAGCACACCAACTTTTAAATGAAAACTGGATTGGAGAAATATGGCTTAGACCAGCAACCAGACATGGGGTTCTACTATTAGCACCCTCAAGTTTGGGTCTTGATCTGCTGTGTTGGAAGGGCAGACTAAATAGCAGACATCCAGCCAGCTGGAGTTTTCGGAAACCTTTGTGTTCCTGTGGCTCACCTGGGGATCTTGCTGGAATACTGTTGATTCAGTAGGTCTGGGGTGGGGCCTGAGATTCCGCTTTTCTAACAAGCTCCCAAGTGCAGATGCTGCTGGTCCAAGGGTCTCACTAAAGGTAGGAAGAATCTGCTTCACACCCCAATGAAGTGTTCAGAGCCAAGAGCCTGTCCTGGGCCCTGACCCTACTTGGACAGAAACTCAGGGAGAGGAGCTCATAAGAGGTGGAGAGAAGGCAGCCATAGAGCATTTGCTCTCCAATCAAATACCTGGGGAACTTCAAAACACTGATGTCCACTTCTGACCCTGAGAGCTGGCTCTGGGCTTGACCTTGAATTGAGAAATTTAAAAGCTCCTCTGATGACCCTAAGGGACCCATTGCCCTAGACGGCTAATGTTTCAATGGAAGTTCTCGCTTATGGGCTGAGGCAAGAACTCTAATGTCTCTCCTACACTCAGGGCTGCGGCTGGGGTAAGATGAGTGAGGCACCTACCTTGGGCATTAAGGTTAAGGGGAAGGAGATGCCACTCAGTAATCAAATAATATTTGAACACAATATTTTAAGAAATCAAAATTAAAGAATTCACAATGAATAAAATACAAACATTTTCAACAAAAGGATCTGTAACTCTGCCCTGTGGAGCCATACTGGATCAAAAGAAAAAAAAGTGATACTGACCCTGCAGGCTACTTGGATTAGCTCTCTGTCCTCCTAACTTCTGGGGCTAAACAACCCAGCTAAAGGTCACCAGCAGGGGGCTGCTCCCCAGCCTCTGCGAGCCCCTCCTGCTGGTCCTGCTGATCCTGGGACCAGTGATGGGCAGGTCCACCTTTGCCCTCAAATGGTTCCGAACTAGGTCACTACAGTCCTTTAAATAAATTAACCAAAACCATAAGAATAACCACAAAACACATTTATTAAGTGCTAAGTGTTTTACAAATATTAACTCAATCTTCAATCTTATGAAGTAGGTGCTCTTATTTCCTTTTACAGGTGACTAAACTGAGGCACAGGGGTTTAATAAGCTTGCCCAAAACTACACAGCAAGGAGGAAGCTGCGTCGGGAATCAAACTAAGTCAGTGTGGCCCCCAAGTCCATGCTCATAACCGCTACGTAAAAAATGTGCCCCCTATTCTAATTTCCATCTCACAGTGGGCCCAGTCATGCTTTCAACACAGCTCAGCAGAGCAATGCAGCAAATCCAGGTAGCGACACTGAAATACACGGAAAAGACCAACCAAGCAACCAAAGACTAACATCAGCAACAGAACAACTAATGTGAATCACGAGAACCCTGTGTCTTTATTACACTTAGGGGAAGAAATCAAGGTCATGGTGACGGGGGGCATAGAAATAAGTGCCTTCCCCCGGTTTCCACGCTGGCAGGTGGGCATCAGCGGATGGTGTACTTGTCCCACTTCTTCTCGGGGTCATAGGGCTCCCAGCGGCTGGCGGGGAAGATGTGCTTGTTCTTCTCGTACCAGCTCCGCAGCACCACCTTGCCCGCGTGCGACTCATCCTTCTCCATGGTGGCGTCACTGAGCAGCCGCACGTCGTCGTGCACGTCGAAGCTGAAGAGCGGCCCGCTCTTGCCCCTCGCCCTGGCGATGATGAAGTCGTAGAAGGTGTGGTAGTGCGGGAGGATGAGGTCTTCCTTGATGTACATGAGCTGCTCCACGCCGGCCGAGCGCAGCTCCAGGAAGTCCTTGCGCAGCCCCTGCAGGGCCTTCTTCAGGAACTGCTGCACGGTGTTGCCCTTGCGCACGCGCAACGTGCGCCGGTGGCCCGAGCCGTCCCAGTAGCTGAAGGTGACCTCCATCTCCTCGTCTTTCACCTTCTCGCGCTGCGCCTCCCACTCCTGGCGCAGCTCCTCTCGGAGCCGGTTCTCCTCCTCCTCGCGGTCGCGGTCTGGCAGGAAGCTGGTGTCCACGTCGGGGTCCTTGCCCAGGTTTCCGGGGCGCCTGGCCTCGGCCGCGTCGGCCGCGTCAGCCTGGTCATCGAGGTCGTCGAGCGCGAAGGACAGGCAGGAGATCTTGCGCTTGCGCTCGCGCCGCTGCTCCTGCTCGCGCAGCCGCTCCTGCTGGAGCCGCTGCTGCTCCTGCTGCTGGCGCTGGGCCAGCTGACGCTCGCGCTCCCGGACCAGGGCCTCCTGCCGCGCCTTCATGTCGTTCAGGGTCACCAGGCCCACCGTGCTGGACTTCAGCTCGGCCTCCACGGCATCGTAGTGCGCGGAGAACTTCTTGTCTACCTGTGACTTGAGGATGGTCTCCTCGGCGATGCGCTGCTTCAGCACCTCCATCTGCTCCCGCTGCTTCTCGCGCTTCTTGAGGAGGTGCATGGCGCGGCCCGCCTCGCGCATGGTGCCCTTGTACTGCGCCATCGCCCGTGCCTACCCGGTGGGCTCTACAGCAAGGAAGAAAAATGCAGCAGGTATAGAGGGGCCCGTGCAACGGCAGGGAATGCTTAGCAGCGCCTCCTCACAGGGCTTTTGGCCGTGATGGAAGCGTTCCGGGGCTGGGCCGACCTGTTAGGGTAACCACCAATCTGGCAGTGTCGCCACGCACCAACAAATGCAAATGCAAATGGCCACACGTAATTGGTGGCTGCCACGCCAGAGCGCAGCGCTGAATTTGGGGAGTGGCATACAGAGACGGTTGGGCTACAGAGCGGACCCTTACCTGCCCAAGCACTCGGTCGAGCGGAGACAAGCGGGAGTTCAGCTCCAAGAGAGCCACCCGCGAGCAGAGACCCACCCGTGCCAAGTTCCCGTGACAGGCGCGGACACAGGAAGTGGAGGCGGCGCCCCCTGGTGGGGAAGGCGGGCCCTGAGGAGAGCTCCAGGCTCCTGGTAGGGCAGCTGCGGAAACAGGAAGTGGACGTGGCTCGCCCCCTGCCGGGGAGGCGGGCCCTAGGGAGAGCCCAGGCTCCTGGTAGGGTCAGTGCTCCTGAGGGGCGGGCCAGCGCGGGGAGGAGCCTGGCAAAGGCGCTTCTGTCCCTGTCCAGCCGAGGCTGCGTGCGGCTACTGTTTACGTGCCGTGGGCAGCGCGCCTGCCCAGACCTGCGGTGCATGCGTGCTGAGCCTTCTCGTGCCCAGTTGTAAACACGCAGAAGCAATGTGGGCGCAGCGCAGGGTGCTGTCGCCATCCGGAGAGCCTTGCAACTGCCCTGCAAGGCTGCAGCCCTACTCTCCAACCCTCCTCCTCCCGTGTCTCCTCCCGCCTCTGACGCTACCCCGCCGAGACCCTCCCGTGAACATTATTTGCGCACAACTGCTTGTATTTGTTCTTATGGCCCCAACACAACAGGCATTCTTTGATAATAGAACCCTACTCGCCCCCCAGTTTCATGACAAAACCTGCTCTGAGATTGTTTGACCTCCTTTACGACAGTTTCCCCCAAATTCTAGGCTCTAATAACCATGGGAAACTGAGTTAAAGTATAGCAGTGTTTTTACTGTGAGCCTTTAACATACCAGTTTCCACCAAAACTCCAAGAGCAGAGGAGACCAGTTCATGTTTTGTGACCGTCTCTCCTCTCCAGATCTGGTAATACTGAAACCGGTGCTTCATGAGACCTAGTTTGGAAAAGCTGGTTGTGAAATATATGCCTGCAGTTCTGCCTTCTCCCGTCTAATAGCAACAATGCCTGTGAATATAACCTTACCAAGAAGCCTGAATCATATGATAAATACATATGGCACCCACATATCCAAAGGAGCATAGATCACGGTGTGAGCACTCATCAAATTGTCCAAACCAGAAACCTAGGCGTTTTCCTGGAATGATGTTCCTTCACATGTAATCAGTTACAGAGAAGCCTTTCACACTTTCTTTCTCCCATTCCCCACCACTTGCCTTAATCTAGGAAACTGGCACCCGGTGTTTTTCTTTTCTTTTTTCTTTTTCATTTAAAGCCTTGTCATGGTTGCCCCATCACCAGAAGACAAGCATATCTCATTTTATTGAGCTCTGTGGCTATTGTGTGTTTTGGTTTTGTTTTTACCAATTGAAGGTTTGTGGCAATGCTGCATCAAGCATCTGTTGGCTCCACTTTTCCAACAGCTCTGTGTTCACTTTGTGTTCCTGTGTCACATTTTGGTCATTCTTGCAATATTTTGGACTTTTTCATTATGATATCTGCTGTGGTGATCTGTGATCAGTGATCTCTGAGGTTACTATTGTAATTAGGGGCACACCGAAGTGTGCACATAGAAGATAAAGACATTTATTGATTTAATCGATAAATGCTGTGTATGTTCTGACTGCTCCACTCACTGTGTTCCTTCATCTCTCTTCCTCTCCCCAGGCTTCCCTAGTCCCTGAGACACAACAATATTGAAAGTAGGCTAATTAAAAACCCTACAGTGGCCTCTAAGTGTTCAAGTGAAAAGAAGTGTCACACGTCTCTCACTTTAAATCAAAGGCTAGAAATGATTCAGCTTAGTGAGGAAAGCATGTCAAAAGCCAAGATAGGCCAAAAGCTGGGCCTCTTTTGCCAAACAGCTAAGTTGTGAATGCAAAGGAAAAGTTCTTGAAGGAAACTACAAGTGCTACCCTGGTAAACATATGAATGATAAGAAAGCAAAACAGCCTTATTGCTCATATGGAGAAAGTTCTAGTGGTCTGGATAAAAGATCAAATCAGCCCCAACAAGCCCTTAAGCCAAAGCCTAATCCAGGGCAAGGCTCTAAGTCTCTTCAATTCTGTGAAGCTGAGAGAGAGAAGGAAGCTTCAGAAGAAAAGTCCAAAGAGGTTGGTTCATGAGTTGAGGAAAGAACTCATCTCTATCACATAAAATGCAAGGTGAGGCAGCAAGTGCTTTTGGAGAAGCTGCAGCAAGTGCTTTTGGAGAAGCTGCAGCAAGTTATCCAGAAGATCCAGCTCAGAGCATTGATGAAAGAGGCTACCCTCGACAGTAGATTTTCAATGCAGACAAAGCAGTCTTCCACTGGCAGAAAAAAGGACTATGCCATTTAGGACTTTTATAGTTAGAGAGGAGAAGTCAACGCCAGGCTTCATAGCTTCAAAGAACAGGTTGACTCTCTTGCTAGGGGCTAATGTAGCTGGAGACTTTCAGTTGAAGCCAATGCTCATTTACCATTCTGAAAATCTTAGGCCCCTTAAGAATTCTGCTAAATCTACTCTGCCTGTGCTCTACAAATGGAATAACAAAGCCTGGAGGACAGCACGTCTGTTTACAGCATGGTTGGCTGAATAATTTAAGCCCAGTGTTGAGACTTACTGCTCTGATGATTCCTTTCAAAATATTACTACTCATTAACCATGCACTTGTTCACCTAAGAGCTTGACGGAGATGCACAAGGAGATTAATGTGATTTCATGCTTGCTAACACAACGTCCATTCTGCAACCCGTAGATCAAGGAGCAATTTTGACTTCCAATTCTTATTATGTAAGAAATACATTTCCAAAGGCTATAGCTGCTGTAGATAATGATTTCTCTGATGGGTGTGGGCAAAGTAAATTGAATTTTTTCTGGAAGGAATTCACCACTGTAGGTGCCATTAAGGACATTCACAATTTTGGGGAGGAGGTAAAATATCAACATTAACAGAAGATTGGAAGAAGTTGATTCAAAGAACATTACATGCTACAGAGAAATTTTTCATGAAAGGAAGAATCAATCAATGTGGCAAACTTCAATGTTGACGTATTTTCAGAAATTGCCACAGGCGCAGCCTTCGGCAATTACCACGCTGATCAATCAGCAGCCATTAAAACTGAGGCAAGACCCTCCACCAGCAAATAGATCACAGCTCACTGAAGACTCAGAGGATCATTAGCAGTTTTTAGCAATTAAGTATTTTTAATGAAATGATGCAGATTATTTTCTTAGACATAATGCTACTGCATACTTACTAGACTACAGTATAAACATAACTTTTATATGCACTAGAAAATTTTAAAATATGTGTGACTGTCTTTGTGGTGGTCTGGAACTGGACCCACATTATCTCCAAGGTATGCCTGTATTCTTGTTCTTGTCTAACTTCCATACAATATCCCTAGAGATCTTCATAAAAAAATCAATCACTCTCCTACTTGAAAAACTCCACCTTCCCTTGTAAGATCCACATCAGAATCTCTTTGTTTGTCCTCCAAGGTCTCTAATAGGTGAACCCATGCAGCACCCACCTGGCTTTTTCACTGTGTCTGAACAGAAGATGCCTTTTCATAACTGTTACCTTTGGACATATTCTTTTTGGAAAGTCCTGCCGTTCGCTGTGCTGTCCCTGAAGATCAGCGCAAATGTCAGCTCCAAGAGGAAGCCTCGAGCACCCACCATCGCCATTATCACCCACAGATGGACAAAGTTACCAATAGTCTCCTTTCTCAGGTTTCCCATATAATTACCTTTATTACCCTCAACATAAGCAAGAGAGCCTCGCCACATCTTTTTTCAATTAAATGATCCAACCTGCTAAACTTTAATTCAATCAACTATAGTTTGGCCACAAATATTATATTCAGCCTTTCTCTAAATGAATCAGAACTTGAATGTCAATATCACCCCTAAACATTATCATCCATCCTCCCATTACCAGCATCAAACTCCTGAATTCAGTCACGGCCTCCAAATACTGCAGCCAGCTCCCAGAATTAAAAGGTTGAGCCTCCAATTCTCAGAAAAGTTTAACAAGAAAAACAACAGAAGGAAGCAGATTTATCCTAAAAGTCTGATACCCTGTTCTTTAGAATTTTCCCCTAAGTTCCAAGGTAGTAACTTCCTCTTTCAGCCTCAATTCTCAGTGAAAAGTACCCACCAAACTAAAAGCTACTGCTTTAAGCTTTTAAATTTTATCAGCAAAATGAGAATGAGGACCTGAGCCCACACAAATGGTGAAACATTAAGAAAGAAGAATAAATAGAATAAAAAAGAATGATTGTTTTAGTTATTCTTACCTGATGGTTTATCTTTTAAATAGGTTTTGTCATAAAGGAGGAAATAGGCATATTACAGAAAAGTTTAAAAAGAAATGTAAAGAAATAAAAAGATCACTCACCATGAACACATACGTAACATAACTATTAACTTGTGCAAGTTCCTTTCTAATATTTTATGTGTACATAGATCTGTGTATATTTAGCAATGCTGCATCCCATTTGATGACTTTTTTCCATTTACGTATTCTTCTTCTTCTTCTTCTTTTTTTAAGATGGAGTCTCGCCCTGTTGCCCAGGCTGGAGTGCAGTGGCACGATCTTGGCTCACTGCCACCTCCATCTCCTGGGTTCAAGTGATTCTCCTGCTTCAGCCTCCGGAGTAGTTGGGATGACAGGCACATGCCACCACACCTGGCTAATTTTTGTATTTTTAGTAGAGACGGAGTTTCACCATGTTGGTCAGGCTGGTCTCAAACTCCTGATTTCGGTGATCTGCCCACCTCGCCTCCCAAAGTGCTGGGATTACAGGTGTGAGCCACCGTGCCAAGCCAGTATTCCTCTTGTTTTTATATAATCATCACAGTCATTGATTTAAATAAATGTGGTACAGTCTATTGTCAAAGAAAAATAAAAGTATCAATAGCAACAATACAACAGAGGGGAGGGAACAGCATTCTGTTCTAGTGACTCAGAAATGTTGATTAAATACACAAACTAATTCAGAAAAAAATGTGTTCTCCTCCAGGCTTAGTCACAAAGTATGCAAACAGCAGCAACATTTTAAAAAATCTCACAAAGCTAAAGCTATTTTAACAGGAGAAAAAGATAAAACAGTTTAAAAGAATGGAACATGGTTTTATATTTTTGGTTTAAAAAGAAAAGTAATCCTAAAAGGATTATTTTCACAAACAAAAAAAGCAAGCAGTTTCCTATTTTTCTCTTCCCTGGAGGCAACGACCTCCATTCTTTTCAGTTGTTTTCTTTTGGTATTTACCTTCTTATTTTCTAATAATTCTTACATTGCTATTTTGTGACTAATCAATTTTAAATTTTATCTACTGACTTTCTGTTTTTGGGGATGAAGATTTAATTTTTCTTATGATAGATTGAAACGTCTGGCCAGGTCATGTGAAGAAGGGGGTGTTAATGATGTTGTCAGTTTCTAAGCCAGGTAAGAAAAGTGCAAGAAATTAAAGCATGCACTAATCCTAATTATAAATGGAATGGCAAAAAGCCCAAACAAAATATTAACAAATGGAATTCAGCAGTTTATGAATACATACCTGAAAACGAACAAAAGAGGCCATTCTCAAAGGTAGTTCCACACTAGAATCTCTACGTGTGTAATTTACCACACTAATAACATCTCAATCCCTGCAGATAAAATATCAATAGCGAACTAGACCTAGAAGGGAACTTCCTTCACTTGATGAAAAGTATCTTTTAGAAACTTATGGCAAATGTTATTTTAATAGTATGCTTTTATGTCTTTTACAATTTTCTCAAAAATAAAATTATGGGGTGTTTTCACCGGTACAGGGCTTAGTACATCTGGGTGAAGGTAGATAGAGTCCCACAGGTACTTTCCAGGAGACGGGCAGATACCGAGAGAAGTTCTGATGCTCTTTCAAAGGGCAGTGCATCTTCTATTTTGAAGTGGCAAAGCATCACCTGAGGGACAGCTTTTAGAAGTGTCACCAGGGAAATGAGGGAGAGGACAGAAGGCAGGGGCCGAGGAGAATGGCTAGGAGCTCATGCCTGCATAGAAAAGAGTCTGAGAAAAAGAAAAAGTCAGAAGACTGCCTAGAATAGCGTATGTACTAAACGTATCAGGAATGTCCCCCACCAGCCCACCCCCACTGTCCTCTTCAAGGAACACAGAAGAGAAAAGTGTTGTTTTGTGTAGAAACATACAGAAAGGATTACAATATGACACTGGCCAGTTTTTCCAGGACCCTTCTTCTTTTTTTGGAAAGTGCTTGCGGAGCTGGCTTTTCACACTACGTTTCAGAGTCACGGCCCACAGAAGCAATTTAAAAATGTGTGTTGAAGCCAACTCTGGCTCTCTGGCAGTCCTCGCCTCTTGTTTTCTCCTCTTGTCCTCAGCGAAGATGACTGGCATCTAAATACCTCCGTGATCTTCTTCTTTCATCAAACTGAAAGCAGATGGGTTCGGGTCCCGGGAAGGGGACAATGGAGGGATCGATGATTGCCTTGAAACTTTTATTTCCTCCCAGCTTGGAGTGATCCTGGGTGAAGCCTCCTCTGCCGGGGCAGCCGCTGCCACTCTGCTGGACCTTTGGCCTCAGGGACGGCCGCAGTGCCCACTGCTCACAGCCACCGTGAGCACCCAGCAGAACATCCTGAGTGTCACAAAGGCCAGCAGGCCAAGGGACAGCCAGGTTTGCAGCAGGCAAGGCTGTTTCTGGAACTGCTTTCCAGGATGACTGCTACAGGATAATGAGACTGGTAGAGGGAGGCCACCCTGAGATAAACAACTTCTTGGCACTTGAAGCAGATGAAGAACAATTGTCTAATAAGTTCAGGAATTGAAATTCTGAGATGGGAAAGTGCTTTAGGAAATACCTGAACCGGCCGGCTCGCGCCTGTAATCCTAGCGCTTTGGGAGGCCGAGGTGGGTAGATCACGAGGTTAGGAGATCGAGACCATCCTGGCCAACATGGTGAAACCCCATGTCTACTAAAAATACAAAAATTAGCTGGGCATGGTGGCATGTGCCTGTAGTCCTAGCTACTTGAGAGGCTGAGGCAGGAGAATCGCTTAAACCTGGGAGTCGGAGGTTGCAGTGAGCTGAGATCATGCCACTGCACTCCAGTCTGGGCAACAAGAGTGAAACTCCGACTCAAATAATGATAATAATAATACTAATAGAAAATACCTGAACCTAGCATTGACTTTGGATAAGCAAGTGAAGGACTAAGCACTCTTGGGGAACCCTGAAGACCAAAACAAACCAGAGAGCTGCTGGCTGTTATCTTATTTGTGGTGCTAATATGTACGTCGGATTATTTATGTAGTCTCTGACAACATTATAACAATCAACGGAGACAGAATGTGCTGTTTGACTCTATGTGAATGTGTTCCCTTAACTTTCAGCCCTTTTGTAGAGAACGCCTCTCTTAGGTCTCTCCTGTGACTGTGACTACCTGCCCAGGGAACCACCACCTTGGAGCACCCTGGAGCTTTTGATAAACCCACTCACATCCCAAGCTTCATGGAAAATCAGACCGCTTAATAATTTTCCCAGCGCTATCGTAATCATCCAGGGAGTTGCCAGCCCCAGGGGAGTTGTGTTATCATCTGTGGTTGCCAGTGTGTATTTTACTTGGCTCATCACTGTTAGGGTTTATTCTTTAAACAGCTTGTAAACATGGAAGATACTGCCCCAGTGACAGGACAGTTGTGCAATGTATAAACAGGACAATTCCTGCTGTGGCTCCTAATGGGTCGGACCTACCACGCACCCTCCCCATCTTTTAACTCTCTGCAGACTTGTATTTTCTGTTAGAAGCACCGTTGATTGTGCTAAGAAGAAACAACTTGGTGGTGTATATTCTTGCCACTCATTGCTTTCATTTGGGGCCAAATAAATAAAAAGACATGAGCCTGTTGCTTAAAACTCATCCCTAGTTACACTTTGAGCTAGGCTTTTCCTTAAAGCTTTTTTATATTTATTTTTAAATGTACACACAACAGCACAATTTGCTCTTTTGGGTGTATAGTTATGTAAGTGTTGACAAATGCCTGGATCATGCTCATCCTTCACTTTGATTTCAGAGGTGCTGTTCAGGGCACATGTGGAGGAAAATCCGTTATTTATTCCAGTTGACTCAAGCTTCGGAAGCACCCGGTGGATCCTGTGAGCCCATCTGCTGATGCTCTAGCGTGGGGCACTCTGCCTGCTGAGGTCCAAAGAATGTGCTCCGACCTTTGGGTGATGCTTGGCTCTGCTCATTGGAGGTGGGGCAAGTGCAACACACCAGCTGGTTAAATCCTGGACTCTATGGCTGTTTTATACCGTGACCCCACAGCCCTGGCTATATGCTATGGCTTTTAGTTTGTTTTGTTTTATTTTTTTTAGAAAGAGATTCGCTCTTATTGCCCATGCTGGAGTGCAGTGACGTGATCTTGGCTCATTGCAACCTCCACCTCCAGGGTTCAAGCGATTCTCCTGCTTCAGTCTCCTGAGTAGCTGAGATTATAGGCGGCCACCACCACATCAGGCTAATTTTTTGTGTGTTGTTTTTTTTTTTTTGAGACGGAGTCTCGCTCTGTCACTCAGGCTGGACTACAGTGGCGTGATTTCAGCTCACTGCGACCTCCACCTCCTGGCTTCACGCAGTTCTCTGCTTCAGCCTCCCGAGTAGCTGGGATTACAGGCACGCACCACCACACCTGGCTAATTTTTATATTTTTAGTAGAGATGAGGGTTCACCATTTTGGCCAGACTGGTCTTGAACTCCTGACCTTGTGATCCACCCGCCTCGGCCTCCCAAAGTGCAGGGATTGCAGGCATGAGCCACCAAGCTCGGCCCTGAGTTCTGTTATTGTGTTATCGTTTATTCAGAAGAAACTCTTAGCCCATGACTTCCTTTCTGGCTAGCACATCCCAGTGTCTTGGTTGATATTAATAGTTTAGCCTGGGGTAGGGAGGGAGGAAGGATGCTTTATTGATGGCTGCTGTTGCTCTCCTATGGGAGTATATGTGAGGTAGGAACAGAATTGTTCTGTCATCCCAGAAAACTCCCTGTTAGTTATCACAAGGGTGGTATAAAAGCCAGTTTGGCTCTCTCTTGTAGGACCCTCTCTCTGTATGATGTCTTCTGCCATCTTGTGATGTAGCAAGAAGGCTGTCGCCAGATGTCATTGCCATGCTTTTAGATTTCTCATCTTCCAGAACTGTAAGAAATAGATTTCTATTCTTTATAAATTACTCAGTCTCTGGTATTTGATTGTAGCAACATAAAATGGGCTAAGATACTGGATATTATGAGATTTTTAAAATATATTTTGGCCATTCTACTTAATAGGTGTGTAGTGGCATCTCATTGTGGTTTTAATTTGCATTTACCAAGTGGCAAATGATGTTGAGCATTTTTTCATGTGCTTACTTGCTATCATACATCTTTTTTAGCAAAATTTCTGTTCAGATCTTTTGTTCATGTTCTAATTGGGTTGTTTACTTACTATTGAGTTTTGAGAGTTTGTATTGTATTCTGAGTACAAGTCTTTCATCAGGCATGTGATTTGCAATAATTTCTACCAATCTAGCTCCTCTTTTTATTCTCTTGTCTTTTGCGGAGTAAAATTTTCAAGCTTGGTGAACTCCAATTTATCAGTTGCTCATTTATGGATCATGCTTTTGATATCTTATGTAGGAATTATTTGCCTAAACCAAGACCCACAAACATTTTCTCCTATGATTTCTTCCAAAAGTTTTACAGTTTACATTTTCCATTTGGATCTGTGGTCCAGTTCGAGTTAATTTTTATGTAACACGTGAAGTTTAGTATCCTTGTCCTTCCATCTAAATGTTGGACTTCCTTCAAGATTCTTTTTTTAAGTGACTACTTTGTCACCCAGATTTTCAAAAAGCCTGTAAGAAGCCTGTGTCTTCTCTTGATAATGCAAATCTGTGTGGAGGCAGAGGATTATTACCCTTCAGAGTGCTGAAGGTGATCTCAGGGACCATAGGAGGCCTCCTTCTGTCCTCGGCTTCAATACACATTGTCCTTCAGTAGACTCAGGCTCCTTGGCACACGCTGAGCTACATGTGCAATATAACTGACTGTCAATGGTGTCAGTGATCATGATATCAAAGGCATTGTGCCTTGGGGCTTCCTCAAAACATGTACAGATACCCACTCTGACACAAAGAAAGCCCATTCTTAGACACACTCTTCCTAAGATGTAATGGTTTGCGAGTCTACTAACACATAGCTATGCTTTCTTTGTAACCAAAATTAACTTGCTGGATCTTGACGGAGCCAGTGGGATTATCTATAATTGTTCTACTAGGTATTAAGATTAGGTCTTGGTGGCCAGGTGTGGTGGCTCACTCCTGTAATCCCAGCACTTTGGGAGGCCGAGGCGGGTGGATCACGAGGTCAAGAGATCGAGACCATCCTGGCCAACATGGTGAAACCCTGTCTCTAATTAAAAAATACAAAAATTAGCTGGGCATGGTGGCGCACACCTGTAGTCCCAGCTACTTGGGAGGCTGAGGCAGGAGAATTGCTTGAACCCAGGAGGTAGAGGTTGCAGTGAGCCGAGATCGCACTACTGCACTCCAGCCTGGCGCCTGGTGGCAGAGCAAGACTCTGTCTCAAAAAAAAAAAAAAAGACCAGCCTGGCCAAAATGGTGAAACCCATCTGTACTAAAACTACAAAAATCAGCCAGGTGTGATGGCAGGCACCTGTAATTCCAGCTACTCAGGGGGCTGAGGCAGGAGAGTCACTTGAACCCAGGCAGCAGCGGTTGCAGTGAGCCGAGATGGCGCCACTGTACCCCAGCCAAAAACGATTCGATCTTGGTGTCTGCTGGATGGTGCATCCTGTTTTCCCTGGAAGAACTTACTGTGAGTGATGTTAAGGATATTGATATTCCAGTGGCAGGTGAAATGTCAAAGGTGAAAGCTTCATGCATTTTATCCTTGAAATCATCTATGCAACCACCAAACACAGCTACCATATTTGCAGGGTTTGCATCCAAGAGTTGATTGCAATTGAATTGCTAGAGGATCTTCAGTAAATTGAGTATTGTGCAATTATATAGTAATTCTCTATACAAGGATTGCCAAGACCAAAGGCCAGGGGTCTAGAGGGCAGGACCAGACTGACTGAATAAGGATGTAAAGCTTAAAATTATTGCTGGTTTATATGGCCCCTTTGCTACTGCTGTGTGGTTTTATTTTTTTTTTTCCTGCTCCAGGGCCTGGAATGATATACATGCTCAGAAATGTTTGATGAATGAATGAATAGATGAATGAACAAATGTCATATTGATGATATGACGCTGTGATACTACTGACATTGACAATACTAAGCATTACAGTAAAAGCTTTCAGTGCTACATTTTTTTTTTTCAATTCTCTATTTTGAGTGAAGCTGTCAAAGTTCACTCTTTATACATCCCTGAAGCTCTGGAACTTTGCAGCTGGAAATACGGCAGCCAAAGACATGGCACGGCAGAGTGGAAACAGCCCCATGTGAGGTTGGGAGTCCACAGTGTCGGGAGAATTGGGTTCTCATGTTGGCACTACTACAAGTTTGTTATGGGCTTAGGGGAAGTTATATACATTTTCTAAGCTTCAGGTTTTTTTATCTGAAAAATCACAGCCTGACAATTTCTGATCCTTTTGAGTTGTGCAAGGCTAGGATTCAATCAAGATAACTTTCTCATAACTCATCGAAGTTGCTCACAAGACATGAAATGAGGGAGCCCAAAGCTTGTTTGCATTGTTCCCCCTGTGGCTTCTTATCTAGAGACTCCAAACTCCAGTTTCTTGGGGTGGGGGTGGAGGTGGAGAGATGCCAGCTCGGCAAAGGCTCTAGCTCATGAATCACATCAGACTTTAGCTGTTCATAATGGGGCTGCCGTGTTGTCAAATTAGTCCAAAGTCAAGTCCAAAGGGCAGGGGAGGGATGAGATCAGGTACGAGAAACCCCGGGTTGGGAAATAGTGGGGAAGGAGGCGGTCACTGGGTCTCACAGCCAGAACCTGGCAAAGCAGCAATGACACCACCACAGGCTTCAAGGAGCTGACTCAAGGACAGTGAACACTAGAGATGAAACCCCTTATGCTCCCCTGTAGCTCCTTGTGAATTTTCTCCATTTCCAGTTTCCTGGTTGGGGAAAATATTTTCTCTCTCATGCTCCTCCGCCTTCCTTCCAGCCTTCCCAGACGCAACAGGACTGTCACCTGCTGGGACCCAGGACAAGAGGAATGCATTCTACCATCAAGGGGGTCACAGATTACCCAACTTGAATTTCTCTCTGATTTCTGCTCATTTGTTTAAAATAAAAATATTTTTGTACTATTTGAATTTTGTGAAAGCTTTGCATAAAATGGCCGCTATGCAAATCTACACCAGAGAGATAACCATGACTAATTGTTGGCATTTACCTTCTGACTTTTAATGCCTATGTTAATGTATATTTTAATATAAATGGGATTGTTCTGTACATTATTTAATATCCTCAAACAATATAGCATATGTCTTTCCATGATAACACTTAAAGGCCTACCTGATCCTTTTTAATGGTTCCAACATATATTTCAGTATAAGACTATATCAAAATATATTTTACCAGTTTTTTTATTGTTAAACATTTGTTTTCATTTTTTAACTCTATAATGATCATTCTTATATATGCATCTCTATGAGGTAATTCTTATAGTGCCTGGAACTTAATGTGTATAATTATTAGTAATCTTTTTAAACCTAATAACATTTGACTTTGACCTTAATTTTAGCATCTTTTCATATGTTCTTCAAATTTTATGATCAAATCTTTTACCTATTAAGATTTTTTTCTTATTGATTTATAAGAACTCTTTGTATATTGAGGCTATCAACTGATCTTTCATATAAGCTACAAAAATTTCCCTCAGTTTGTTACTTACATTTTAACTCTGGGTTTCTTTTTTCTTTTCTTCTTTTTTTTTCTTTTTGCCATATAGCAGTTTTTGTAGTTTTATTTTTATGTAGCCAAATCTGACGTCTTTACTTTTATGACTTGTGAATTTTATACATATTTGAATATAAGAATATATTATATTCTCACTCAGTCTCACACACAACTCACTCAGTTTTATAGGTTTTAAAATGCCTGTTTCTTTTCACATATATGGTTATTCTTGTTGGGATCTAGTTCTGAACATACTGTCAGTCGGTACCAATTTTTTCCAAAAGAGGGTACTAAATTAAAATAAAAGCTTAGGAATTTTTCTCAACCTGCCCCATGGGTCACAGGTATTCTTGCTAATTCATAGTGGAAAAATAATTTTAAAATGTTTTATAGTGATTGGCAAGTTACAAAGCTTGCTTGTATACTCTAGCAGTTGAGAGTCTTTCTGTCCCAATAAGAGAAAGCCCGACTTACACCGGTTTAAAATATTTAATAACTCATTTATTTGAAAAGATCAGAGGTCACACGAGCTTTGGATGTGACTTGACTCAAAAGTTCAGTAATCTCATTATCACTCTGTTTCATCTTTAGGCTGGCACTCCTTAGGGCCACATGATGATTTCCAGCAATTTCCAGAGCTACACGCTCTCTTATTTGATTGCTCTTTCAGAAGGGTGACCAGACCTGCCGGTAAATTTCTCCTTGCTTTTTAAAATCATCGTAGCCAGGGAAATGATGAATAGTTCCTTTAGATTGAGACCATTCGGGCCTATCCGAAAGCCGGGGGTCGAGGGGAGAATGGTGGTAAAATGTAGTATGCTTTGGGGAAAGGTGATAGCCATCTAAACAAAAATTGGAATCACGTAACCAACAGAAAGGGGAAATGGAAGCTGAGTGCTGAAATTAGCAAGTGCTCATCGTACACATTCGGTCCTGCTTGATACAAGAACACTGAAGGTCGATAGCTACTAACACACCTATCTTACAGATGAGAATACTGAAGACTCCAAGAGCTGTATGTCTTGCCCTTGGTCATTCATCTAGCTGGTAGCAAGGATCAAATCCAGATCTTATGATTCTAAATTCTGTGCTCTTACAAGTATCCTAAATTACCAGTCTACTGGCTTAAAATACTGCTGAGTATATGGGACTGAGTCAGTTCTACAGACTTATTTTTTAAAATTAAAAAGGATGCCGGGCGCAGTGGCTCATGCCTGTAATCCCAGCACTTTGGGAGGCTGACGCGGGAGGATCACCTGAGGTCAGGAGTTTGAGACCAGTCTGGCCAACATGGTAAAACCCCGTCTCTACTAAAAATACAAAATTATCTGGGTGTGGTAGCACATGCCTGTGGTCCCAGCTACTCAAGGGCTGAGACAGGAGAATCGCTTGAACCCGGGAGGCAGAGGCTGCAGTGAGCCAAGATCATGCACCACTGCCCTCCAGCGTGGGTGAGACAGAGTGAGACTGCCTCAGGAAAAAAAAAAGTTAAAAAGGTCAAAGATATAGCTATTCAACACAAGGGTGAGTCGTGAGGATGTGATGCTTCCACTGTGGGCAGAACAGCAAGTGAGTTTCCACTATGATGGCACCAAAGAATTGGAGGATCCTGTTCTCTCTTAACCTGGGTTCCCCCAAAGAAAAGCATAGGCTCAAGGCTTATGCTTGGGTGGTTTATTTGGGATGTGACCACAGGGAGCAGGAAGGAGGGTTGGTGGGAGTGGATGGGGTAGGAGGCTGGGGAGAAAATCCAATGCAATCTAGGCAGCCACGCCTATAAGTGATTGCTGGATTCCCACAGCAGCTCTCTGTGTATGTGTGTGTGTGTGTGTGTGTGTGTGTGTGTGTGTGAGAGAGAGAGAGAGAGAGAGAGAGAGAGAGAGAGAGAGAGAGAGGAGAGAGACTGTGTTTCACTCTTGTTGCCCAGACTGGAGTGCAATGGTGAGATCCCAGCTTACTGCAACCTCCGCCTCCCAGGTTCAAATGATTCTCCTGCATCAGCCTCCTGAGTAGCTGGGATTACAGGCATGCACCACCATGTCCGGCTAATTTGTTATTTTTAGTAGAGACGGGGCTTCTCTCTAAGAAGAAGGTCTTCTCTCTAAGAAGAACCAGGTCAGGCTGGTTCCGAACTCCTGACCTCAGGTGATCTGCCCACCTTGGACTCCTAAAGTACTGGGATTATAGGCATGAGCCACTGTGCCTGACCATCATAGCAGCTTTTGAAAGCTCTCTGGAGTGTGTCTCAGAACTGTGGCGTGGGGAGAACAGGGGAAGCATTGATTCAAGAGCTCCCATCCCCAGTGGAAGATGGTTCCTCCACAGGATGTTGTTACCCCACATTTTTAGAGGTGCATGAGTGAGTGCCCTGTGGGTTGCCTGGGACACCCCAACCAGCCACTGCATCTGACAAGCCAGGGATGGGCGGTGAGAAGAGGCATCCTCAGCGTGCTGCTGCATGAAGCTGGTTGGATAGAACTGCTCACTATAGCAGTGGCTGGAAGGAGAGGGGACGAGAACATTTTAAGTGGAGCATGAGTGGTCTTCCTACATGATCCATTATAAGCTAATAATACAGGCCAGCTGTGGTGGCTCACGCCTGTAATCCCAGTACTTTGGGAGGCCGAGGCAGGAGGATCACCTGAGGCTGGGAGTTCAAGATCAGCCTGATGAACATGGAGAAATCATTGCCTGTAATCCCAGCTACTCGGGAGGCTGAGGCAGGAGAATCGCTTGAACCCAGGAGGCAGAGGTGGCGGTGAGCTGAGATCGCACCATTGCACTCCAGCCTAGGCAACAAGAGCGAAACTTCGTTTCAAAAAATAAAACCCTAAAAATAAGCTAATAATACAAAACTCGAGTTAGGAAAGTGATACACACACAAGCCTAAATTCCTCTTTACTTAATTCACGTCTGATAATTCTTCCTTGGACTATTACAATCACCTTCTAAAAAGGTGTTCCTAGTTTCTCCTCATTAAACTACTGAAGTAATCTTTCTAAAATTAATTTTACAAGTTGTTATTATTTTTCTGAAAGGTTCATTACTCCCCCACTGCTTCCAGGAATATGTATGAATTCCTTTGCTTGACATTCAACATGCTTCACAATTGGCTTTACTCTAGTTAAACAGCTGTACTTCCCGTAACTGCCTCCAGCTGGACTCAAGCCAGTGTAATTTCCTTACCGTTTGATAAACAGGCCAAGATTATTCCTTCTCGGTGCCTTTGCTAATATTGTCCACTCTAACAAGCAGGGATGATATGCAAAACATTTACCAACTGCTGTGGAGCGCTAACCAATGAGCGTGGAGACTGAGCCAATCAGAACAGAGATCAGGTGTAACTGCCAATATGTGTTGACCAGTTGGGTCAGTCCTGCCCCCACCCTCCATTCGCTCTACTGAAATTCCGTTTCTTTCATCTTCCATGAAGTTTTCCTGGACTGCTGCCGCCCAAGTTGGTCTTTTCTATTTTGATTTTTTGAGACTAATTACTACTTTAAATTCTTGTACCCAGAATCTTATTAAAGATGTTCACGTGATTATACAAGAGTCTGAAACACCACTTTTTGGGCAGTACATTCCTCATCTCCTCTCCATATGGTGACACCTTTGTGATCTTTTCTTTTCTTTTGAGATGGAGTTTCACGCTTGTTGCCCAAGCTGGGGTGCAATGGCGTGATCTTGGCTCACCGCAACTTCCATCTCCCAGGTTCAAGCAATTCTCCTGCCTCACCCTTCCTAGTAGCTGGGATTACAGGCATGCACCACCACACCCATCTAATTTTTGTATTTTTAGTAGAGATGGGGTTTCACCATGTTGGCCAGGCTGGTCTTGAACTCCTGACCTTGTGATCTGCCTGCCTCAGCCTCCCAAAGTGCTGGGATTACGGGCGTGAGCCCCACGCCCGAGGTGATATTTCTACAGAGTAGAAAGATAGAAGTCAGTCTTTCCTATAGCATGGCTGATGAAAAATAATTTTTTATTGTTAATATTTCAGAAAAGTTTCAGCTTTGAAAATTCATGACTAAAACAATTTGTGACTGATAGTGACATAGATTTAAGAATTTTTGTCAAATACAAGGAAAACCTTTTAAGTTTTTTTCATGGGTAACTATAACATTTCAGGGAATTTCAAATATCCTTGAAATGCTCTTTGAATTGCTTTTTGAATTAGACATATTCCTGGAAGCCATCCCAACACCATGATGGCAGGCAATATTTTAATCTGTGTGGCGGTTAAAACATGGCCCCCCAAATGCTTTGATACTCCCCTCATTGAGAGGTGGGGCTACCTCTCCCTCTGAATCTGGGCAGGATTGTGACTTGGTTGTAACCGACAGAATGCAAGTTCAGAAAAGGTGATGTGGCTATGACTTTGGTCCCTGGAATGCTCATCTTTGGTGTCCTGACTCATCAAGTAAGAAGTCTGCCTTCCTGCAGCCCCCATGCTTTGAGGAAACCTGGGCTATGCTTAGGGGATGCAGCTGACAGCCCCAGCTACGGTCCCCACTGGCAGCCAGCATCAACCACCAGACATGAGTGTGGACACCTCCATTTGATACCAGCCCCTGTTTCCAGGGTCATGACCTTGCCTCCCGTGGAGTCTTCCCAGCTTCCTCAGACGTTGCTGAGCAGGGACAAGCTGTGCCCTGTCCAGATTTCTGTACCACAAAATCCATGAGCATAATAAAATGATTGTTTCATGCACTAAGTTTTGGAGCAATCCTTATCCAGCAGTTGTGACCAAAACAACTATGAGCAAAAGTCACTATGACCCAGGTGCACTTTCAGTATTTCTGAGGCCCTGGGCTTGAGTACAAATGGCCTGTATACACCACATGTCTAAATATGTAAAGGCAGCCAGGTGCAGTGGCTCATGCCTGTAATCCCAGCACTTTGGGTGGCCGAGGTGGGCGGAACATGAGGTCAAGAGATCAAGACCACCCTGGCCAACATGGTGAAACCCCAACTCTACCAAAAATACAAAAAATTAGCTGGGTGTGGTGGTGCATGCCTGTAGTCCCAGCTACTTGGGAGGCTGAGGCAGGAGAATTGCTTGAACCCAGGAGGCGGAGGTTGCAGTGAGCCAAGATCACGCCACTGCACTCCAGCCTGGCGACAGAGTGAGATTCCGTCTCAAAAAAAAAAAAATGTGTAAAGGTTTTAAATAGCATAAAGAACACTGATGAATAGTTAAGTAAATGTGTTCTTTCCTCCTTCTATGAAAATGATGCCCTTATAATGAACTTGAAGGCCCAGTTTGGATTTAGAATTCCCATGGAGGCCTGGCCTCTCACCTCCTTCACCCACCGCGGGCTCCATCCTGCACTTCGCCCCTTGCCAGGCCTCATACATATGCACACCCAAGTTATATCCATGCTCCCTGGAGACAGTTGCCTTTCGACCACCACTTAGGTCACCAACAAACTCACCAGCAGTGAAGTTTGCTGTCTTTGGAAAGGTAGATGCAGATGAGGGCCCCAAGCAAGCTCTGATGAAGGCTCCAGGTGTGGGTCAGGAAATTCCAGGATCCCAGGTATGGTGTGGAATCTGGGGCTTGGGCTCCCCGTGCATCCAATCATTTGGTCCCCCAAACTTCACACCCTATGCCACATAATGGCCAGAGGGGAGCAGTCTTGCTGCAGCCCAAGACACTGCTTGTGCTAACCACAAAAATACACCACTCTCAACTCCAACCAAATGTTTCCCCAACTCAACTTCCCCTTTGTAGTTTTGCCACACTAGACAAGGGGAAGCCAGAATGGAAAGACACAGCAATCCTAATCCAGGAAAACGTTACAAAACACAGGGCCCCAGGGAAGGAAGGAACCAAGAAGCTAGGGCTTCATTAGCTTCCGAGATCCACCTCTACCTCCATTTCTTGGTTCATTCTTGGAAAAACAAGATGCTTATCAGCTATGCCCTGAGGGTTCCAAGAGAGAGTTTGAATGAGTGCAGAGGTCAAAGCTCATGGCCCTTGGGCTGCACAGACCTGCTTTTATCTGGCCTGTGCTATGTTTGATTTTTTTTTTTCCAAATCAGTGGCTATAATTTAAAACTGGGAGATTTTACATTAGAAGCTGGATATCTTATTTTTCCTGGAACTTAGGAAGATCTGGAAAACTGGACCTGCATTCCCACAGGGCAACTAGTAGCCAGAAGGGATGAGTGGTTGCCCCTTAGGTAAGCTCTGAGCTCTGCAGGTCTCCACCGCCTCACCCAACCATAGAAGTCCTCACACTCATCTCTCTCACGGTCTGATTCCTGGGATTGTTTAAGTGTATACCGCGTGGGTTGGAGCAATAAGACATGAATCCAGATATCTACAGAACAAGACAGTGAGGACTAAGTGTTATGCTGCACGGTCCCTGAGCAGATGGCAGAAGCTTCATGTTTGTCAAGTGAATAAATGGCTGGAAATATGAAAGACTGGAGTGCAGTTTTGGTGAACATGACAGAGGGATGCAGAGTCAAGCAATAAACTTCACTGTTTAGAATCTTCTTTAAACAGCACATCTCATAGAGCTTTCTTCCTTTACTATTTATTTTTTAATGTAATACCCACTGTCTGCTCATAGTAACAGACCCTGCTTTAACTGGATCCTCAAATAGAAGAAAGCTTGTAAAACTTCTCAAACAAGTGGACAAGTGAGAAAAAAAAAAAAACAGGCAAAACTGCAGTCCCATTGGTGAATCACTTCAAATTTGTCATGAAACTTCGGTTTATTATTATCTTTCTTTAGACGTAACCATGGTTTTGCCCATTCTATGTAGCCCTTTAAAAAATAAACACCATCATATGGTGATTCCTCAACAAATTATAAATAGAATTACCATACAATTTCAGCAATTCCACTTCTGGGTATATATACCCAGAACAATTGAAAGCAAGGACTCAACCAGATATCTGCCAATTCATGTTCACAGCGGCATATTCACAACAGCCAAAGGGTGAAAGCAACCCAAGGGTCCATCAACAGATGAACAGATGAGCAAAGTATGGTTCATCTGCACAATGGAATATTATTCAGTCTTAAAAAGGAAGGACAGCCGGTGCAATAGCTCACGCCTGTAATCCCAGCACTTTGGGAGGCTGAGGCGGGTGGATCACTTGAGGTCAGGAATTTGAGACCAGCTGGGCCAACATGGTGAAACCCTGTCTCTACTAAAAATACAAAAATTAGCTGGGCGTGGTGGCGGGCACCTGTAATCCCAGCTGTTTGGGAGGCTGAGGCAGGAGAATCACTTGAACCCGGGAGGCAGAGGTTGCAGTGAGCTGAGGTCGCACCACTGCACTCCAGCCTGAATGACAGGGCAAGACTCTGACTCAAAAAAAAAAAGGAAGGACATTCTGACACATGTTACAACATGGATGAACCTTGAGGACACTATGCTTGGTGAAATAAGCGAGTCACAAAAAGACAAATATTGTATGATTCTATTTATATAAGGTGCCTAGAGTCACCAAATTGACAGAGACGGAGAGTAAAAGGGTGGTTACTGGAAGCTAGAGGAGTGGGGGATGGGAGTTGTTTAATTGGGACAGGGTTTTAGTTTGGGAAGATGAGAAAGTTCTGGAGGTGGAGGGTGGTGATGGCTGCACAACAATGTAAATGAACTTAATGCCACTGAACTGTACACTTAAAAATAGTTAAGATGATACATTTTGCCATGGGTATTTTGCCATAATACACGATAAGTACAAAAGATACACTTGTGAATTGCAGTTTCTCATTTAAAGTCAAAATTAAATACAGCTTACTTCCCTGAGAGGCGATGGAACAGCTGTCAGAGAGGCAGATGGAATGGGAAGATGAAACTCAGAGTTCACTAGGCTAATTGGCCAATTGAAGGGGACCCATAGTACTTTAATGAAGGTGAGCTGCTGTCTGATCTCTGCAACCCTCTAGGCTAATAAACACATCCTCCCCTTAGTTAGACAAATGCTGGGAGAATCAGAATTCAATTTTCACAACCTTTTTCACAATTATTTAAAGAAGATGCAGAAAAGCCAGTTAAATGTGGGAAAGGTTGGCCTAACGAGCGTTTTTAGAAAACATTCAGCATTACTTGGTCAAAGTAACATTGCAGACCAAGAAGACCATTGTATGAAACGATAGCATCTGTAGTTGCAGAGTTCTGTTCGGGGACCAGGCAGAGACGCAGATCCCAGCCTGGGACACAGAGGATCCAGGAGTGTTAAATAGTAATATTTGCATGCATGCATAGTTAGATAGCGTATGTATTGAATTGTATATTTTCATCAGTGTGGCCGTAATAAACATAAATGTCTAATGTCATCACGCCAATATGATTATACTAAAATACACAGGGAGTTTCTGAAACACATACATGCATTTTAATAACAGATATGCTTATGATCATGTTATTCTCTTAGATCACACAGCACACATACACTCACAGTTGTTCAGAATCCTCACCATCAGTCTGGGTTCTGACCTTAGCTAGCTGTCTGCCCTTAGGCAAGATACTCCCTGGAACCTGAATGTCCTCATGTGTAAAACCGCAACAGCTCTATCTACCTCGCAGCATTGTTGTGAAGATAAAATGAATTAGTGCCAGTAAAATCTTTTTAGACCTGGGCCTATCACATAGTAAGTGCTCAATAAATTTAGCAATACGTGTTTGTGAGCAGGTAAGAGCAGTATCTGGATAGCTCCTGCCTCTGACTCACCCGATTCCTTCCTCATATTTACAAGTCATTGATATTTTACTTTCAAATTCATGTGTCCAAATTCTTTGTTAGACTTTCCCTTTCCTATTAGCCCTTTCACCCCAGAGAAGGGATGGTGAGCTTCCCAGGGAAAGGTTGCGATGTGATCACAGAGTGCTGTCTACATTCACACTCAGCTAGGGTTACTTGCAGGAGAATCCTGCCCCTAACACACACTCCACGTGCCAGGGGTGCCAGGGTGGACGCACACAAGGGCCCTGCTGCCACCACAGCTGGGACCTCGCCTGCCTTGGGTACAGGGAGGGCCTAGCTTTTCAGATGTGATCACCAGTGTCTGACCCGGGAGCCAAGTGCTCGGGCCAAAAGACTCCAAATTAAGCCAGACGGTGCACTTTCTTTTGAGATGGGAGAACATGTGTTCCATTTCTAAGGGGAAAAAGCAACTCAGGACTTCATGTTTTGATTGCACTTGGCTCTCACTGCCTCTAACTCCAGGCGTTTGTGGAACAGGGAAATGAGCTCCGAGTCAAATGATAAAGCTGATATGATTCATGTGTCTTTCGGGAGGAAAGAAACAGGAAACGGAGGCCTGGCTGCCCAGGCTGTGACGTCGCCCCTCTGGCATGCTGTCTGGGCCTGGAAAAATGCAGCTGGCACCGCCTTGAGGATTTGGAGACGCAGGAGACAGAAGCTATGTGGTTGCTTGGCCAGCTCCCGAGTACAATAAACTTAATCTTGGAAGTCTTACTCTCAAGAGTGAGGAAAGGGTGAAATGTCGGTATGTAGACTCTGTCGCCAAGAAGCACCAGGAGAAATGAAGAAGAAACAAAACCCTTTAGTTAAAATGCCAGTGGAAAAACACTTCTTAAAAGCAAACTCCGAGAAGCACAATGTGCTTTTTATAGGCTTGAGATTTTTTTTAAATGAGTTTTGGAAAACAGTCTCTTGATGTTTACAAAGTTCCCCCTGAATAAAGGGCAATTGGGAATTTGGCCTGGCCTGGCTTTCAAGCAGGGATTCGGAAACTGCAGCCCGAGGGCCAGTCAGTCGCTGCTGGCTTCTTTCTATGAAAGCTGTCCTACTGAACGCAGACCTGTCTCTCCGTGACCTGTGCCTGTGGCTACCTTCAAACTACAAAGACAGAGCGGGGGTGGTGCGGGGGAGGTTGGGCGGTTGTGGGGGGTGCGTTGCAGCACAGACCTCACAGCACACACATATCAAACTAGTTACTATCTGATCCTTTGCAGAACAAGTTGACTGATCCTTGGTCTAAAACAGGAGAGGGAAGTGCCCACTCACTTCCGTGCCCATTTCATGCAGAGCTACAAGTGCTGTCCGCCCTACCACAGAGCGGCCACCTAATTGTCTCTTCTTGGCAGGACACATGCTTGACTGGCGGCTGCGGGGAGGGCAGTCTGGCTAAATAATGCATCAGGCAGGCTGCCTCTGTTCTCAGTTTTCCTGCAGCCTTTGCTGGGTCATGCAGTGGGGCTGGATTTCAGAGGGTTCTGCAGGGTCACACTGACTTCTATTCCCTGTCCCCTCATCTGTAGGTTCTGTGAGTGCAGGGCAAAGCCAACTCATTTTGCATCTAGTTTGTGCCGTAGAACTGGTGCTCAATAAATGTGATTTTTATTTTTCAAGACGGAGTTTCGCTCTTGTTGCCCAGGCTGGAGTAAAGTAGTGCCGTCTCAGCTCACTGCAACCTCCACTTCCGGGGTGCAAGTGATTCTCCTGCCTCAGCCTCCTGAGTAGCTGGGATTACAGGCGCATACCACCATGCCCGGCTAAGTTTTGTATTTTTAGTAGAGACAGGGTTTCACCATGTTGGCCAGGCTGGTCTTGAACTCCTGACCTCAGGTGATCCACCCCCCTCGGCCTCCTGAAGTGCTAGGATTACAGACATGAGCCACTGCACCAGGCCAGTAAATGTTATTTTAAATAATAAACAAGTGCACACACACTAGATTACATTTTCAGAATTACCAAGTGAGTGGTTGTCTCAACCCCATCTGTTGAGACCTTATCCCACACAGACTGTCCAGAACCTCAACCCAGCAGGGCTTGACCCAGACAGGGGGTTACAGGGTAGCCACAAAGGTCACCCCTCCAAGCCAATATACATATTTTTACATTATTCCTCATTATTTAGTGGGAAGAAATAATTTTTCTTTTAGTAAAACTTGGTAAATGATATTTATATCTTTCTATCAAGGGCTTTATCAGCATGTTGAATACAACAGAACATCTAAATGTGATGTATTTGGAATTGGCTTTCATTTCAGTTTATCACTTGTAACTAGATTATGATTTAGTCAGTCACACAAAGAACTGAAATAACAATCTAATTCAAAGTTGATTTAATAATTATTAATTGTTTTTCCTGGCTTTCATTACTCCCAAAACATGGGGTTTTTCTTTTTGTTTTTTTTGTTTGTTTGTTTGTTTTTTCTGGAGGCCTTTTTCTCTTGAGGTTTCTTTTGCAGTTTTCTGAACACAATAATTTCTTGGCTACATAGTTGCATAAATAATTTGAAATTTATGCAATAAAACAAAACAAACCACGAAGTCCCGGGAAACATCCCTATACACTGCATTACTTGGTTTCAGAATCTCGTTGACCATGTGGTCAGCTTCAGCAGGCTGGTTTCAAGCTTGGTGATGGGGACCAGGGACTGCCCCTTCAATATTCCCCCAACTAAGAAAGATGAGCACAGGCAAGGGGCTCTGTCTTGCTTCCTCTTTAAGGATTGACTACTGTGGTGGATGTAGGACAGGGTTATATTTAGCCATTTATCTAAAGAGCCGTATGTGGAAGCCTGGATTGGTCAGCATCCCAATTGTGATGGATTCCAGTAAGGTTCGAGCACATCCATATTCCTGGTGTAAGACAAGTCTCCCAAGTGTCCCGCCTCCTAATCCCGCTCAGCCACCTCACTTCCTTCACTCACAAAGATCAAGTCAATTGGCTGGGCGCAGTGGCTCACACCTGTAATCCCAGCACTTTGGGAGGCTAAGGCGGGTGGATCACAAGGTCAGGAGTTCGAGACCAGCCTGGCCAATATGGCGAAACCCTGTCTGTACTAAAAATACAAAAAGAAAATTAGCTGGGGATGGTGGTGGGTACCTGTAGTCCCAGCTACTCAGGAGGCTGAGGCAGGAGAATCACTTGAACCTGGGAGGCAGAGGATGCCGTGAGCTGAGATTGCACCACTGCACTCCAGACTGGGTGACAGAGCAAGACTCCGTCTCAAAAAAAAAAATAAAAAAGATCAAGTCAATTTAGAGTCTTAGAGCAACAGATGACCATGGAACAATCACGATAGTAATGATGGCTCCCATCAGACCGTGAGCTCCGTCAGCAGGGTTATTTGTCTCTTTTATTTGCTCGCCGCTGCACCACACTCCCAGGGGCCCTTCCAGCACCGCTACAGCCAAGGAAAGTAGAGTCTGGCTAGCAATCCATCAGGGTGCAATAGACAGGTGCTCAATAAACACTTGCCAAATGAATGAATTTGCTGAAAGCTTACTGTGGGTAAAGTTCTTTCTGTGTCATTTCATTTAACCCTCATGACCATTACTATGAGCAAAGCATTGTGATATCCATTTAACAGGTGGAAAATGGAGGCTCTGTGTGCGATTAATTGACTTGACCATATGCATTCAGCTGGTGAAAGGGGCACCCAATTGAACTCAGGCTTATTTGGCGTCACAACCTTTACTCTTTCCACAATGCCACTCAGTCCCTGGGGCCATGCAGTTGGCTCTATTAGGAAACTAATGCTGGTATTCAGACCGGTCAGGCATGGAATATGTCTGTGCGGGTATTGGCTCACCACAAAATATGAATAACCACGGGGAATAGGTCAAAGGCTATTTGTAGGGCAACAGGAAGCCTAATCTATTGCCAGCTGCAGATAAAGACCAGCCAGAACTCTAGCATGTCATGGCAATGAGGGGTGGCTTTGTTTGACTCTGCGTGAGCAGGTTTTATCAGATAGCAAGGACACACCAGCTGGTATTGCAAAAAGCAGTGTATGAGGATTCTCTAATCCTACTCTTAATTTGTCTAGGAAAATGCAGGGTTTTTTTTTGTTTTGTTTTTTGTTTTTTTATTTTTGAGATGGAGTCTCGCCGCATCACCAGGATGGAATGCAATGGCAAGATCTTGACTCACTGCAACCTTCGCCTCCGGGGTTCAAGCGATTTGCCTGCCTCAGCCTCCCGAAAAGCTGAGATTACAGGTATGCGCCACCATGCCCAGCTAATTTTTGTATGTTTAGTAGAGACGGGGTTTCACCATGTTGGCCAGGCTGGTCTTGAACTCCTGCCCTCAGGTGATCCACCTACCTCGGGCTCCCAAAGTGTTTGGATTACAAGCATGAGCCACTGAGCCCAGCCAAAATGCAGGTTTCTAACAGATGGGGTCTGGTTCATGCTCCATGGCCAGACAGGGAGAACTATGAATCACATGTAATGTAGTCCCGTGTGTGTGCTCCAGGTCACATAGCACCAGGTCACACGTGCTCCAGGTCAGCATAGCTAAATGTGAAAGGACACACACCCTACCCGAGCAGCCAGCACCAGCCAGCTCCCCGGGACATACCTTAAAGCAGAATTCAAAGGTCGCTAATGTCAGAATCACTGCTGAGGACTAAGGGCTGTCCACAATGAAGACTCTACTCCAAGCCTGGTAAATCAGACCCTCTGGGGATGCGTTGTAGGAATCCTGGCTTATTTATAAGCTCCTCAGGTGGCTCTTCTGCATACTAAACCATAAGGACCACTATTCATAGACTTGGGTAGAAAGAGGAGGTTCGCTTTTCGCTTTTAGATGTATGCAATATTTGGTATTTTTGAACTTTAAAAAGTACAGATCTGGGGGAAGAAAGGAAGGAAGAGAGCAGAAAAGAAAGAGATAGTGTTGTGAGAAGGCTCTGTGTGGGGTGCTGGGGTACAAGAGCCACATCCCCTGGACGCTGCATGGTCCTGTCGGAATTGTCTATTTCTCTGTCTCCCTTCATCTGTTTTCCTGCCACACTCTTTCTCTGTGCCACTCTCACAGGGCCACCACCACCCAAGAAACACCCCAACACCCTCTGCTGCCCTCCCCATCCTCCGGGATGCTGGATTGTCTTGCCCAAGAAACAGACATTCCATATTTCATGAGCAGCGGAGCAAAGCCAAACCTCCCACGAATTGTATACAAAGTTGCCTTTTTAACACGAACAAATAAATCCCGGTTCTTCCTAGTTTCCGGTTGATGTGGCATGGGGTTTATTCAGCATACTCCATTATATCATAAAGCAGACTCCTTTTTTGTTTGTTTGTTTGCTCTCATTTATTTATTTATTTATCTTTTTCTGAGACAGAGTCTTGCTCTGTAGCCCAGGCTGGAGTGCGGTGGCGCGATCTCAGCTCACTGCAACCTCTACCTCCCAAGTTCAAGTGATTCTCCACTCTCAGCCTCCCGAGTAGCTGGAATTACATGTGCATGCCACCACGTCCCCACTAATTTTTGTATTTTTAGTACAGACAGGGTTTCACTATGTTGGCCAGGCTAGTCTTGAACTCCTGACCTGCCCACCTCGTCCTCCCAAAGTGCTGGGATTACAGGGGTGAATCACTGCACTCACCCTGCTTTCATTTTTTTAAAATGAGGTTCTCTCACCTCAAAACAGAGAAAGAGTGCCTTCTGAAGAAGACATCAAATTCTAAAATACTTAGGTTTTCACCATTTGTGTCTTTAAAAGGTAGCCATTCTGGCCCTGGCTTCATGGCAGGGCAGCAGTCGGTAATAATAACACTAAACCCTCACAGGAAATAACAGGGTCTCACATTTACCAGAAGGGATCGCTTCCCATGTGGGTTTTTCACGCTGGAGAACGTGAGTCACAGACATTAGCTGCTCACAACTTCTCTGCAACTAGCTGCTCAGGTCTATGGATGCTCTATTTATGTATAATAGCTTCCATTTATGGAGTCTGTAACCTGAGCCAGGTACTTGGCGGACAACCCCACAAAGGTGGCCTGAAGAGTCTATTCACAGGTGAGGAAGGTGAGGCTGAGGGAGGCTCAGCCCTGGGACCGACCACACAGCTGTGACCAGCACATCCCTGTACCCTGCTTCACTGGGAGCACAGGCTTTGGCGTTACCACTCACTGCACTTCAGCAGTTGTCTGGCTGGCTCCATGTGCCCTGAACGGGTTAACAGAGCTCACTTACTGGGTGTCTTGCCTGGTCTTTGCAGATGCCGTGAGAGCTGGTTGCATGAGTGGGGCCCTTTCCAAAGAGCCAGGACTCATCGTTCAGAGCAGGGCCCCTCAGCCCGGGCTGAACGTGGGACTCACCAAGGGAACATTTAGAAATCTCCTCCCCAGCCGCACCCAGACCAATTAAGTCAGAATTTCTGGGAATGGGGGCAAGACATCAGTACTTTGTGACACTCCAGAGGCCATTTTAACACAGCCAAGGCTGAGCCCCGCTGTTCCGAGCTTCAGCAGCCCCCTCCACCCTTGCTACTCCCAGTGTTGTTCGTGGACCCCAGCAGGGCATCGCCTGGGTACATGTGAGAAAGGCATACTCTCAGGCCAGCCCACAATGCGCAGTCAGAATCCACACCCACAAGGCCCCTGGGTCATTCACTTGCACAATAAGATTTCCGAAGCACAGCTTTAGAGGGCTGCTTCTAACATGCTGCAAAGTTGGAGAATCATGGTAGATCCTCAAGCTTCCCGATCTGTATGGGGGTGAAGGGAAAGGTGATGTCTTAAGCCCACATCAGAAACACCTTGGGAAACTGAGATAGCAAATGAAGATGATGATTCCCTCCCATGCTCTCCTGAGTCTGTAGCATCCACAGATAGGAAGAGGAGCAGGGGCAAGCGAAGGGAAATTATTCACAGGCCAACAGCAATATCACGGGTTTTTTTTTTTTTTTGCGTTAAAAAAATATATTACTTGTGATAACTGGTTATTTTCCTACATCTTAATGATCTATTGCCATGTAACAAAGCAACCTGTAACTTAGTAGCTTAAAATAACCATTTATTTGCTCACCGACTTGTGATTCAGCAATTTGATCTGAAATTAGCTGGGAGATTCTGATGGTCTTGCCTGGGGTCACTCTCATGGCTGCAGTCACCTGCTGGGTCAGCTAGGCCTGGATGGTCTGCAATGGCTTCATTCACATGTCTGGGGGTCAGCTGTGGTGGTGGTTAGCTGGGTGAGGCGGGGGCGGTCCTCTAGGGACCCTTGGCTCTCCTCTGCATGATCAAGTGAGCCTGGGTTTCATATACAGTGGCAGCAACAGCAGCATCTTCATTCTACGAGAGCAGGAGTGGGAGCTGCAGCTCGCTTACAGCTTTGCTCAAGAGTTGCACAATGTCACTCCCAGCACATTCTATTCATCAAAACAAGTCAAAAGCCCAGGCCAGATTCAAGGGTTGGAGAAATAAACTTTATCTCTTGATGGGAGGAGCTGCTAAGAATTTGTGGCTGTTTTTAACCTGTCCAGTTTCACCCTTTGGCCACCATTATTTACGTCATTTCCCCCAGAAAAATGCATTCACCCATCCCAAGACCACGCACTAGAGTGTAGTCATCCCATCACAGCACGAGGCTCAGAACCTATCATCCCATGCCCTGGAGCAGGTGCCCAGAGCAGGAGAGGCTCCTGGAAGGGTGTAGTTTCTCTTGATCTTGTAATCCAAAAATAAAATCCTAAGCCCCCTAACTGACTGATGAACCCTCCTCTCAACCAAGAACATTCCAAAGTTAACCTGAAAAGCTAGTTCAGGCCACGATGGCAAGTGAGGGTCAGACATCTTTCACAAACATTAACACAGCAACTTTAAGACTGATAGAACAGACTCTTTAAGTCTGCTAAGAAACACTAACTCTCATTTAAATTATTGCTGTCAGGTATGAAAAAAAGAAAAAGAAAAAAAAAGAGAAACACTATTTTCTCTGACCTCTGCTACCTGGAGGCTTCATCTACATGATAAAACCTTTGTCTCCACAGACCCTTGTCATTTTAACCCAAGCATTCCTTTGTATTGATTTCAGGTCTTTGCTTCGAGTTGTCCTGCCTTTCCGGATTGAACCAGTGTACATCTTACATGTATTGACTGATGCCTCATGTCTCCCTAAAATGTATAAAACCATACTGTACCCTGACCATTTTGGGCACACGTCATAGGACCTCCTGAGGCTGTGTCATGGGTGTGTCCTTAACCTTGGCAAGGTAAACTTCTCAATTGATTGAGACTCATTTCAGATAGTTTTTCATTTATAATCTGGAGGCTTGTGAACTAAAAAGACAAATTCCCTGTCCCCACCCACCCCTCCCCAACACATAGAGGGGAAACAGGGCCCGGGTAATTGCAGTAAGTACTCACATTTGAAGAGGGGAAGGACAAGTGGCTCATGGCAATCACGAGTACATGGAAATTCGGCAATCCACCTGGGCCTGTGGTCAGGGCTGATCTTTAGTTAGGGCCTAGATCTGCTCTCTGGGAGTGGCTCTCTAGTGGCTCATGGCTCAGCCCTCCGAGGTCTTGCCTACTTTCCAAGACGTCCTTCCTTCTCTATAATAAAAAGTCTGTAGTTGAAACGTAGTGCCTTCTTCAATCTGCTGCCTGCTTATGGAAATTTGGGATGCCAAGGTGAAAGGATTGCTTAAGGCCAGGAATTTGAGACAAACCTGGGCAACATGGTGAGACCTTGTCACTACCAAATTAAAAAAAAAAGTTAGCCAGGCATAGTGGCATGTGTCTTTAGCTCCAGTTACTTGGAAGGCTAAGGTAAGAGGATCTTTTGAGCACAGGAGTTTGAGGCTGCAGTTAGCTATGACTGAACCACTGTACTTCAGCTTAGATGACAGAGCAAGATGCTGTCTTGAAAAAAAGAAAAGAAATTTGGGAGATTGGAGGTCTGGAGATCTCTTTTTAATGTGATCTGTCTTGTTTTCTTTTAGTCTGAGATGGAGGTGCTTTCACCAGGACAACTCTTTCAAGACTGTGTAGGTTTCCCATGAATCACATAGGGTACATTCCATGTCCCCAGAGCCACACTAAACATTTGTTTTGAGACAGATCTCTTTCTATTTGTCCATGTCAGGCCACTCTGAGACAATGCCCTAATGTTAGGTGAATTCTACTTTCTAACCCACTAAGTCCTGAGCCCTCTGTAGTTCTTCTAAATTCTGTTTGCAAACTCAACAGTTTCTTCTTAGCTCATTTCTCTTTTGTAGTGTCTTATATTCTGCCAAAAACATTCAAGTGACTCTCAACACTCTGTGTTAGAGATGTTCTTAACCAGAGCTACAAATTTATTAAATACGCTTTTTGTTTTCTAAGTTACCACAGGTGACATTTTCCTAGCTGTTCTGCCACTACATAACATGTGTTGCCTTTTTTCCAGTCTGAAATCAGAATGTCCTCATCAGTTTTCCAGCCTCCATGACAGTCTGTCTGTCATTGTTCCAGCTGTTGCTAACAGCCTCCTCACTTTTTCAGACTCAGTAGAACTATTCCCAAAGACGATGTCATGTACTTGTGACTTTTTTTATTATTATTATGTCAGCATCTCACTTCCGGAAACAATTTCTGTGATGTACCATTGCTTCCTGGTACATACCATACCAACATTTAGTCACATAAAGCAATTGTCATTTATTTGCTGAAGATTCTGCTCTCTGATCTAGGCTCAGCTGGCTGGTTCTTCTACTAGTCTTGCCTGGGGCCACTGATGTGGCTACAGTCATCTGGATGGCCTCTGGGGCCTGGTCTAAGACACCATCACTCCCATAGTCGCCAATAGTCAGTTGAGGCTGTTAACTGGTTTTCCAGCAAGCTAGTCCAGGCTCCTTATGTGCAGTAGCAACATTCCAAGAGAGCATCAGTGGAAGCTGCAAGGCCTTTTGGATCCTGTCTGGGAGCTGCACAGCATCACCTCCACCATATTCTACTGGCAAATCAAGTCACGGATTCAGAGAATGGAGAAAGAATTTGTGACCATTTTTATCCTGCCAAACCTTGGAAAAGGAATTATTTCTTAATAAGCATAACTTGGCAGACAAAAACTCAAATAATGGGGTCCAAGAGAGTCAATAATTTTAAGCAGGTGCTTGGTAATTGGCATTAATAAATATTGAGAGCCACAGAGACTCAGGGAGTGGGGACATGAGGCCCCTCCTAAGAGGGAAGGGTCAGGTGGGGGAGAGAACAGGGCACCTACATGAGAAGTGGATTCATCTGTGTAATAACGAAAGCAGCAGCAGCAATAGAATAATAATAACCTCCACTAATATTTACTTAACACTGAAGATGTGTCAGAAACTATGCTAAGTGCCTTTACATGCATAGTTTGACTTAATTCTCATAACAAACCTTAAGTACCATTTTGTTTCTTTTTGAGACCAAGTCTCTCTCTGTTGCCCAGGCTGCAGTGCAGTGGCGATCTCAGAGCAGTGGCGCTGGGATTACAGGTGCCCGCCGTCACATAAGGCTGATTTTTCTATTTTTAGAAGAGATGGAGTTTTGCCATGTTGGCCAGCTGGTCTTGAACTTCTGACCTCAGGTTATCCACCCACTTCGGCCTCCCAAAGTGCTGGGATTACAGGCATGAGCCACCATGCCCAACCCAAACCTTAAGCATTTTTGTCAGCCCTACTTTATAAATGAGAAAAATGAAGCTTAAAAAGGTAAGAGGTTTACCCATGAAGCCTCCAAAGCCAGTAAGTGAATCTGACATGTTCCTCCTCATACCATGGCAAAAGCTTCTGACGGTTGGTTTATCGTATATTTGGGCAATTCCACAAGGATTGATATATTAGCAAAGATTGCTCTCAATGATCTGTTATTTGATACAAATGAAAGAGAAATACAATCTTCCTAGGGAATGTGATGTGTATTTCACTGGTTCTAATCTGTCTTCCTAACAATTGAAGACATTAAATTATGATCAAAAAATCCCCCTGGAGACCAGGTTTTACCACTAGCCAGCAGTCAGATGTGGGAAAGTTATGTACCCCCTTTGGATCAGTCCTGTAAAATGAGAGGGCCATGATAAGGAGGCATCTCAGACCTATCCAAGTCCTGATATGCTGTGATATACATATGCATATATTTGTACAATATATATGTTATAACATGTATATATGTATGTATATATCACAGCATATTACATGTGTGTATATGTGTGTATCACAGCATATCAAGACTTTTTTTAGATGAGGTCTTACCATCACCCAGGCTGGAGTGATGTGACAAGATCAAAGCTCACTGCAGCATTGAAATTCTGGCTCAAGCAATCCTGCCTCAGCCCCCCCAAGTAGCTGGGACCACAGGCACATGCCAACACACCTGGCTAATTTTTTTTCACTTTGGCAGGCAGATCACAAGGTCAAGAGATCAGGATCATCCTGGCCAACATGGTGAAACTCCATCTCTACTAAAAATACAAAAATTAGCTGTGCATGGTGGCGTGTGCCTGTAGTCCCAGCTACTCGGGAGGCTGAGGCAGGAGAATTGCTTGAACCTGGGAGGTGGAGGTTGCAGTGAGCCAAGATTGCACCACTGCACTCCAGCCTGGTGACAGAGTGAGACTCCATCTCAAGAAGAAGAAAAAGACCAA
>CAUYLG010032364.1:0-39154 GCA_963573385.1 Cacajao melanocephalus
GATTTACCAAGCAAATGGAGAGCAAAAAAAAAGCAGGAGTTGCAATTCTTGTCTCTGATAAAATAGACTTTAAAGCAACAAAGATCAAAAGAGACAAAGAAGGACATTACATAATGGTAAAAGGATCAATGCAACAAGAAGGGCTAACAATCATAAATATATACGCACCCAATACAGGAGCACCCAGATACATAAGGCAAGTTCTTAATGACTTACAAAGAGACTTAATAAAATCTCTCCCACACAATAATAGTGGGAGATTTTAACACCCCATTATCAACCTTAGACAGATCAAACACACAGAAAATTAACAAGGATATCCAGGACTTGAACTCAGACCTGGAACAAGCAAACCTAATAGACATTTACTGAACTCTCCACCCCGATTCCATAGAACATACATTCTTCTAAGCACCACATCAAACCTACTCTAAAATTGACCACATAATTGGAAGTAAATCACTCCTCAGCAAATGCAAAAGAACAGAAATCATAACAAACAGTCTCTCAGACCACAGTGCAATCAAGTTAGAACTCAGAATTCAGAAACTAACTCAGAACTGCACAGCTTCATGAAACTGAACAACTGGCTCTTGAATGTTGACTGGATAAACAATGAAATGAAGGCAGAAATAAAGATGTTCTTCGAAACCAACGAGAACAAAGACATAACATACCAGAATCTCTGGGACACATTTAAAGCAGTGTCTAGAGGAAAATATATAGCAATAAATGCCTACATGAGAAGCAAGGAAAGATCTAAAATCAACGCCCTACCATCAAAATTGAAAGAGCTAGAGGAGCAAGATAAAAAAAACTCAAAACCTAGCAGAAGACAAGAAATAACTAAGATCAGAGCAGAACTGAAGGACATAGAGACACAAAAAACCCCTCAAAAAATCAATAAATCCAGGAGCTGATTTTTTGAAAAGATTAACAAAATGGACCACCAGCAAGATTAACAAAAAAGAAAAGAGAGAAGAATCAAATAGATGCTATGAAAAACTATAAAGGGGATATCACCACATATTCCACAGAAATACAAACCATCATCAAAGATTATTACAAACAACTCTATGCACACAAACTAGTAAACCTGAAAGAAACGGATAAATTCCTGGACACTTGCAACCTCCCAGGCCTAAACCAGGAAGAAGTTGAAACCCTGAATAGACCAATAACAAGGGCAGAAGTTGAGGCAGCAATTAAGAGCCTACCACCCAGAAAAGCCCAGGTCCAGATGGGTTCACAGCCAAATTCTACCGGACATACAAAGAGGAGCTGGTACCATTCCTTCTGAAACTGTTCCAAACAATTCAAAAAGAGGGAATCCTTCCCAAATCATTTTATGAGACCAACATCATCCTGATAACAAAACCCGGCAGAGACTCAGCAAGAAAAGAAAACTTCAGGCCAATATCCATGGTCAACATAGATGAAAAAATCTTCAATAAAATACTGGCAAGCCAATTGCAAGAGCACATCAAAAACCTTATCCACCATGATCAAGTAGGCTTCATCTGGGGATGCAAGGCTAGTTCAACATATGCAAGTCTATAAACGTAATTGACCACACAAACAGAACCAAAGATAAAAACCACATGATTAGCTCAACTGATGCAGAGAAAGCCTTTGACAAAATTCAACAGCCCTTTATGCTAAAAACCCTCAATAAACTAGGTATTGATGGAACGTATCTCAAAATAATAAAAGCTATTTACGACAAACCAACAGCCAATATCATACTCAATGGGCAAAAACTGGAAGCATTTCCTTTGACATCTGGCACTAGACAAGGATGCCGTCTTTCTCCACTCCTATTCAATATAGTATTGGAAATTCTAGCCAGAGCAATTAGGCAAGAAAAAGAAATAAAGGGTATTCAAATAGGAAAGGAGGAAGTCAAATTGTCTCTATTTGCAGACGACATGATTGTATATTTAGAAGAAACCATTGTCTCAGCCCAAAATCTCCTGAAACTGATAAGCAACTTCAGCAAAGTCTCAGGATACAAAATCAATGTGCAAAAATCACAAGCATTCCTATACACCCATAACAGACTTAAAGAGAGCCAAATCAAGAACGAGCTGCCATTCTCAATTGCTACAGAGAGAATAAAATATCTAGGAATACAACTAACAAGGAACGTAAAGGAACTCTTCAAGGAAAACTACAAACCACTGCTCAACGAAATAAGAGAGGACGCAAATAGATGGAGAAACATTCCATGCTCATGGTTAGGAAGAATCAGTGTTGTGAAAATGGCCATACTGCCCAAAGTAATTTACAGATTCAATGCTATCCCCATCAAGCCACCAATGACCTTCTTCGCAGAACTGGAAAAAACCACCTTCAACTTCATATGCAACCAAAAGACAGCCCGCATAGCCAAGTCAATTCTAAGCAAAAAGAACAAAACTGGAGGCATCACACTACTGGTCTTCAAACTATACTACAAGGCTACAGTAATCAAAACAGCATGGCACTGGTACCAAAACAGAGATATAGACCAATGGAACACAACAGAGGCCTTGGAGGCAACACCACACATCTACAACCATCTGATCTTTGACAAACCTCACAAAAACAAGCAATGCGGAAAGGATTCCCTGTTTCATGAACGGTGTTGGGAAAACTGGCTAGCCATGTGCAGAAAGCAGAAACTGGACCCCTTTCTAACACCTTACACTAAAATTAACTCCAGATGGATTGAAGACTTAAACATAAGACCTAACACCATAAAAACCCTAGAAGAAAACCTAGGCAAAACCATTCAGGACACAGGCATAGGCAAGGACTTCATGACCAAAATACCAAAAGCAATGGCAACAAAAGCCAAAATAGACAAATGGGATCTAATCAAACTCCACAACTTCTGACAGCAAAAGAAACAGTTATTAGAGTGAATGAGCAACCAACAGAATGGGAAAAAATTTTTGCAATCTACCCTTCTGACAAAGGGCTGATATCCAGAATGTACAAAGAACTAAAACAGATTTACAAGAGAAAAACAAATAAGCCCATTCAAAAGTGGGTGAAGGAGATGAACAGACACTTTACAAAAGAAGACATACATGAGACCAACAAACATATGAAAAAAATGCTCATCATCACTGGTCATTAGAAAAATGCAAATCAAAACTACATTTAGATACCATCTCATGCCAGTTAGAATGGTGATCATTAAAAAATCTGGAGACAATAGATGCTGGAGAGGATGTGGAGAAATAGGAACACTTTTACACTGTTGTCTCTATCTGGAGACAATAGAGGCTGGAGAGGATGTGGAAAAATAGGAACACTTTTACACTTTTACAATAGATGCTGGATAGGATGTGGAGAAATAGGAACACTTTTACACTGTTAGTTCAACCATTGTGGAAGACATTGTGGCAATTCCTCAAGGACCTAGAAATAGAAATTCCATTTGACCCAGCAATATCATGACTGGGTATATATCCAAAGGATTATAAATCATTCCACTATAAGGACACATGCACACGAATGTTCATTGCAGCACTGTTTACAATAGCAAAGACCTGGAACCAACCCAAATGCCCATCGATGATAGACTGGAAAGGAAAAATGTGGCATATATACACCACGGAATACTATGCAGCCATAAAAAACGATGAGTTCGTGTCCTTTGTAGGGACATGGATAAACCTGGAAACCATCATTCTCAGCAAACTGACACATGAACAGAAAATCAAACACTGCATGTTCTCACTCGTAGGTGGGTGTTGAACAATGAGAACACATGGACACAGGGAGGGGAGCATCACACACTGGGGTCTGTGGGGGGAAATAGGGGAGGGATGGGGAGGGGTGGGGAGCTGGGGAGAGAGCATGGGGAGAAATGCCAGATATAGGTAATGGGGAGGAAGGCAGCAAATCACATTGCCATGTGTGTACCTATGCAACAATCTTGTATGTTCTTCACATGTATGCCAAAACCTAAAATGCAGTTAAAGAAAAAAAAAAGAAATACCATAGAAAGCGGTGGTTTTCAGCTATAGAAAGGGTGGTTTTGGCTATATAGGGGTGGTTTTGGCTATAGAAATATTTGCAGTGCCAACTAAACATTCAGGTAAAAATGTCAGAGATGGGTATTTAGATGTCATTTGCTAAGAGATGATGTGCAAAGTCCTGGGTGTGGTGAGATCTCTGAATGCAAAAAGACAGTGGAGAATTCCAGGGTTTTCAGAGTGGAACATGTTATATGTACATAGTCCATGGACATTTTTGTTGTTTAAAACTATTCAAAAACATACATTTTTGACATTATTACAAAAATTTTACCCCAAAAATGTTCAGATAGAGCAGAAACTTCCAAATTAGATAACAGATTTCTGAAAACTTCAATTTTGAAGAAGAAAAAAATTGATGAAAAAACATGAGTTAAAGAAACTGAAATCAAAACTGATTTTGCTTAAGTGACTTATAAACATGCAAATATGATATTATTTATTCAAATAAATTCAGACATTAGATTGAAAAAACTACTGATGATGTTTTAGACATAATTACCAATAATAATAGCAAAATTAATTTGTATCATCCTGTTGTTAGCAAGAAATTTTACAAAGTTCCCCTTCCAATATCAATGAAATGCTTCTAAGTTCATTGCATTTTAAAACAAATAAAATCACGACTAAGAGGCATTCTTTTCGGTCTCTGGCCCTCCATGCAAATGCCTATTCCCTGCCCAATTCTATATCATGGATTTGGCTGATGCTTCCTCAATTTCAGCTTTTCAAAACAATCACCTATAGGAGAAAATCATAATTCAATTAAAATGGAAGTGAATTTTTCAAGGCTGATTAAAAGGCATATTAACATAAAGGTAATATGTTAAAAATCCAACTGGGACAACTTATCCAACCAGGAAAGAACTGTTGCCACACTTACAGGCCTAGTGCTAATTATTGGTCACTTGTGATTAATCAATAAGAATGATGATACTTCACAGACTGAACTAAATTCTTCTGAAGAGCTATACACGTGTTCATGGGTCAGAACTCAATTCTGACTACAGATTTACATCGCAGAAATAAACTCTCAGCTTTGAGTTGGGTAAACTCATCAAAGAATAAAGGCAGTCTTCAATTTACAATGAGTTTGACATCACTTTTCAAATTTACGATGGTGTGAAAGCCATAATCATTCAGTAGAAATCAAACTTCAAATTTTTAAGTTTTTATCTCTTCCTGGGCTAGTGATATGCCATATGATTTTATTAGGCTGGACTAAATCATGTAACATGAAACCCATTTTATAACAAAGTGTTGAATATCTCATGTGAGTTATTGGATACTGTACTGAAAATGTTCTGAGTGCGTTTAAAATAAGCCAAGCTAAGCTAAGATGTTTGGTAGGTCAGATGTATTAAATGTATTTTCAATGTAATTAAATTGTCAATGGATTTGTAACCCCATAATGTCAAAGAGTACCTACATACTTTTCCAGAGCAAATTAGCCCAAACATATCTCAGAAACTGATCACACAGTCTTGAATTCCATGAATTCATAAACTTGTCCATGAATTCATAAACTTAACCCTAAATTTTATGGAAACTGCCTCTGATTAATGAACAGAGTTCTTTCCTTCAACTCTTCCAGCTTTCCTTGAAAGCTTTTCTTGTTTGTAAAGATGCATGGTAATTCATAAATATCTTTAAGATGCAAAATCATCTACCATACCTTGCATTCGTCAAAATCTGAGAATAATTTTTCTTTTCTTTTTTTTTTCTTTTCTTTTTTTTTTTTTGAGACAGAGTCTCACTCTATCTTCCCAGGCTGGAGTGCAGTGGTGTGATCTCAGCTCACCGCAACCTCCGTCTCCCAGGTTCAAGCAATTCTGATGTCTCAGCCTCCCAAGTAGCTGGGATTACAGGTGTGTGCCACCACACTTGGCTAATTTTTGCAGATTTTGGTAAAGACAGGGTTTCACTATGTTGGTCAAGCTGGTCTCAAACTCCTGACCTTAAGTGATCCACCCACCTTAGCTTCCGAAAGTGCTGGGATTACAGGCATGAGCCACCGCACCCAGCCTAAAATCTGTGAATAATTTCTGAAACTGAAACACTATATTCATTGAATTATTCTACACTATTAGAAATTTATATTTCTACTCAGTCTGGGAGACTTATCAAATAAAACTAAATACAGTCTCCAACAGTCATTTTTTTCAAATAAACATATCCAAAGTATATTTGAATATATGGATGTTTCTCAATAAATTATTGGTGCTTTCAATTTCTTTTCAAATCTAGCATGTTAACATATTGTACCAGAAACTTTTGGCTGCAAATAAAAGAAAATCCAAATCACAACAACTTAAACAATACAAAGAATTTATTTTGTCACATAAATGATATAGACGAAGACTATGGAGTTAGTAATTTCTAGCCTTGATATTATCATCAATAACTTAAGTTTTTCCCATTTTCCATTTTGCCGTCCTCAGAAAACTAGCCCTGTCCTCAGTCAAGCCCAGTCAAGATAGCTACCACATTTTCAGGAAAGGAAAAATCTATTTCTTCCTCAGGATTTCTTTTTATGTAAAAACAAAACAAAACAAAAAACAACTTTTGAAAATGAAATGCCAACAGTACTCCTTTTTTTATATCTCACTGACCAAATTGTATCACCTATCAATTCCTAAAACAAACAGTGGCAAGAAGAATGAGAGTAGCAAACTGGCTTAGGCTAATTAGGATTTATTCCTGAGTTGGGGATATGATCAGCTTCTCTGAGCAAACTATAGATTTCATTAATAACAACAAAAAAAGTGAAAAAAGGATAAGTGTCAACTACAAGTGTCCTGACAGATCAATTGAGCCAATCAAGATTTACCAAGTTGAGAGTCTCAAAGTAGCTTGGTTGATTTCCTTGACATTAGTTATTTACTACTGTTTACTGAAAGGCTACTTTGTGTCATACTCTCTACTAACCATTTTACCTAAAAATATCATAGCATTAAAATAAACCAAGTCCTTATTCTCTAATTCAGCTACCTCCAATTATACCATAAATTCCTTATGATCACATGTAAAAATAGAAGGAAAAGTTACCATCTTGATTCCTTCCTTTATTGTACCAGGTAGCTAACCTCACATGCAGAAATCTCAAGAAAGTCACTCCTCAATAATGATGTCAAGGAAGATAGAAACAGAGCTTTTTCTTGTCTTCTGAAAAAACTCAAAACATCTTTGACTTTTTTTCTTTCTATCTATGGCAAGTGAACTACTTTTTCTATGTTTCAACCAAAAGCTTCCAATCTGTTATCAACAGATTGGTTAGGTTGGATTAATTCACACAGGCTGGCAAATCTTACAAAATATTTTTTGCCAGAAACCTTAGACAAATCACAGCATTGGATTGCAGGTTTCATGAGACATGCCCTTGGAACAGGGAAGAGAGAACAGAATTATTAAGGCAAGAGTCTAGGAAAAGCCTATGTTTACAAGCATTCTTCTGCAAGTGGAAAGAGGCCATCCAAAAGTATCTTGCATAGCTATTTCTTGCAATTAAAAATAAAAAACACTCCTCTCACTCCTATAATTAGACTTGGCATGTTTCTTTTTCTCATAAAATGTCAGAATCATGGAATCACTGAGATCATCTGGAAAACAATACGCAAAAAAAAAAATATGACAAATGTTCTTTATCTTCAAAATAAACATATAACATGTAAACCATTTTAGAAGGAAAAACACACATGCTGGATCCAAGTTTCCCCAAACATCTTACAATTAAGTGAGGCTAACCACTGATAGACTATATATTGTAAAAGATACTAGTACTTCTGAGGAAATTCACAATTCAGCAACACAATTTATAAAATACCATTAAAATGCTGTCTTCTATTCATACAGTAAAAATCTATAGAGCTATTTTGAAAAAACAAAAACCAAGAAAGCTCCTTATGTCCTTGATATAGTAAGGTCTCTAACTATATATAGCAAATGAAGAGAGAAAGGGGAATCACTACAGCATGTATATTATGACACCATTTGTAAAAAATTATCTGTGTTCATCATTTTCTTATGTGTGTATAAAATAACTCAGAAGGGATAAAAAAAAGAAATTAGGGGTAAGGGACATGGTACAAATAGGGGAGAAGATGAACAAAAAAAAATGAGTGACATTTTGCTATATAGCTATTTATATTTTCTGGGTCTTACATAAATGTACTATCTATTCAAAAATGAATTTGAAAATTCTCAGAATCCAGCTTCTACAAAAATAGAGTAAATATGCTTTTCCTAATTCCTCCTATTAAGTACAAGTGAAAACTCTGGACATTCTAAAACCACCCTAGAAAATGGAGAGAAGAAGGCATATCAGTTAAGGTAGAGGCCATCAGAAAGCCTGGACTTCTATATTCGCCTAATGGAAACAGGGCCCCTCTCCCCCTACTTGTGAGGGTGGTGTCAGAGGAGGTATAGTGAAGAGTTAGGACTTTCATCGGAAATTAGTGGTAACAAAACTGCATCCCTCCTCACCCCACTTTGTGTTCAATGGATGATTTGTAGTGAGTAGTGATGAGATGCCTCTCTTCCTCCAAGCCAGGGTGAAATCAGCAGTGACCTAATGAGGAGCTTGAACTACCACACCCATTCAGCAATAACAAAAAGTTCCTCCTCCCCCATGTCAATAAAGACTGAGGCTTCTACCCTGACCTGGCAATAACAAGATAGCATCCTCCTACCAGAGGGGTGTCAGAAAAACTCGTTAAAACACAAGATTTAAAATAAGATCCAGAGATGGACCCAAGATGGCTGATTAGAAGCAGCTGCAGTGTGTGATGCTCATGGAGAGGAATAAAAAGGATATGTGAACACAAGATGGCTGATTAGAAGCAGCTGCAGTGTGTGATGCTCATGGAGAGGAATAAAAAGAATGTGTGAACACATCACCTTTAACTGAAATATCCAGGTACTTCCATTGGAACTGATCAGGGAAACAACTCACTCACAGAGAATCAAGAAAAGCAGTGCAGACGATGACTCCCCAGGAGTCACACAGAGTCAAAGGAACCCCCACCCCAAGCCAAGGGAAGCAGTGAGTGAATGTGCAATCCTGGGAAACTATGCTTCTCCCATGGATCTTTCCAACCCTTGGGTCAGGAGGTCCCCTAGTGAGCCCACTCCACCTGGGCCTTGGGTCTGATGCACAGAGCTGTGTGGAGTCTCACAGCTCTCCCAAAGAGCAGCTGCTGAGGCACACACAGAGATGCAGGAGCTACATACTCCAGTCCCAAGATTCCTAGCAAAAGTAATTGCAACTCAGGCAAGGCAGGAGGTCTGCACATAGCCCTAGGAAGCGGGCAGAATCCAGGGGACCAAGCAGCGTCTACCTGCAGGCCCCACGTCCTCAGCAGCTCACAAGAAAAGACCCACTGGCTTGGAATTCAGGCCAGCCACCAGCAACAGGGTGAAGCCTGCCTGAGAAGGGACAAGGTGCATGGGGAGAAGTGGCAGGTGTTAGAAACAAATTTTCAGTGCCACAAAAGAAATAGCATTTGAACATAAATTTTCTCAGCAAGGCAATTTTTAATTTTATAGAAGAGTACATCTCACAGATGGAGAAATGGCAGGAGCATACCAGAACAAAGGAGGGGAAGGGGTTCTTATCACTGACGCAGGTAGCCCCTACTGCTGTGTTGTTCCCCTGTTGGGTAGGGTTGGACCACACAGTCTAAGCTAATTCCAATTGGCTATTTTAAAGAGAGCAGGGGTATGAGCTAGAGTGGTGGAGTGAGCATTTTCAGCAGTAAAGACAGTTATGAAACAGATGACTAAAGGTGACTCAGGCCAGAGCCGGTGACCAGGGGTGACTCAGGATACAGCGAGTGACCAGGGGTGACTCAGGACAGAGCAGGTGACCAGGGGAGCAGATGTGAACTACTGATTAGAGCTGGTGGGAAAGTTGTTTACTGAAACTAGGGGCAAGGAGACAAAGACAACATGAGAGTTAAACTTAAAAATGGAGAACAAAGAACACAGAAACTGAACATTCTGGCATACTAATTATTTGAAGAGAAATTTGGAACTCACCATATTCAACAGTGGACCACCATCTTTGCTGTTTGGTCAACTCAATCATTCCAGTCTGCAGGTTTTGGAGAGTCCAGATGGTCCAGACAAAGACAGGTCTCCCCAGCTACTTTACGAGAAAGTGGCCAGACTGTTTCTTTAAGCAGAACCCCAATCCATTTCTCCTCACTGGGCAGGACCTCCCAGCTGGGGCCTCCAGGCATCCCCACCCACCAGAGCTCTGATCTCGCCCTGGGACAGGGTGCTGGGGGAGTGGGGAGGGGAAAGGGTGGGCCACCAGCTTTGATGTTTGGACAACTGAGCTGTTTTAGCCTGTGGACTTTGGAGAGTCCAAGCCAAAAGGGACAGAGGCAGGTTCCCAGCATGACTTTTTTGTCAAGGTGTGGCCACACTGCTTCTTTAAATGGGACCTTGATCCAGTCCTCCTCTTACACCAGGTCCTGCTGGCTGGGGCCTCTGGCCACACCCACCCATATTCTATGAACAGATTTCTGATTTCTCCCTGGGATGAAGTGCTTTGTGGGAGGGGCAAGCAGACACCTTTGTTGTTTAGGCTCACTCAGCTGTTCCAGCCTGCAGGATTTGGGGATTCCAAGCCAACCTGGACAGAGGTGGCTCTCCAGCATGCCACAGCTGTTTTGTGGAGGGGTGGCCAGACTGCTTCTTTAAGTGGGACCTTAATGCATTTCTTCTCACTGGGTGGGCCCTCCCAGCCGGGGCACCTGGCCACCCCTGCCTGTGTTCTAGGGCCATCAGATTTCTAATTTTTCCCTGGGACAGAGTGCCGCCACCTTTGCTGTTTGGGCATCTAAGCCAGTATAGACTGCAGGCCTTGGAGAGCCCAAACTGATCAGGGGCTGAAGGGATCCCCAACACAGGGCAGCTGCTCTACCAAAACGCAGTCAGAATGCTTCTTTAAACAGGTCCCTGATCCAGTTCTTTCTGTATGGGTGAGACCTCCCAACTGGGGTCTTCAGCCACTTCCTACAGGTGCATTAGGGCCAACAAGATGTCAGCACCTCTGAGACAGAACTTCCATAGAAGAGGCAGGCTGCCATCTTTGCTGTTTGGTAGGCTATACTGGTGATTTCTACAGGTATTAGAAAAACTGAGGTGACTAGAGTCTGGAGCAAATACCCAGCAAACTGCAGCAGCCATACCAACGAGCAGCCAGAGTATTAAAAGAAAAAACAAACAAACAACAACAACACAAGAATCCGACCCAAAGGTAAACAACCTCAAAGACTGAAGGTAGACCAGCCCACAAATATGAGAAATAATCAGCAGCAAAACACTGAAAACTCAAAAGGCCAGCATGCCTCCTTTCCTCTAAATGACCGCAGCACCTCTCCAGTGAGGACACAGAACTGGGCTGAAGCTGAGATGCCTGAAATGACAGAAGTTGTCTTCAGAACGTGGATAAAAATGAACTTTGCTGAGCTAAAAGAGCACATTGTAACCGCAAGCAAGGAAGCTAAGAATCATGATAAAACAATACAGGAGGCCACAGCCAAAATAGCCAGTATAGAGAGGAATATAACCAACCTGATAGAGCTGAAAAACACACTACAAGAACTTCACAGTGCAATCACTACTATTAATAGCAGATTAGACCAAGCAGAGGAAAGAATCTCAGCGCTTGAAGACTGCCTTTCTGAGATAAGACAGGCAGACAAGAATAGAGAAAAAAGAATGAAAAAGAAAACCTACAAGAAATATGGGATTATGTAAAGGTACTGAAGCTACAAACTGATTGGGTTACCAGAAAGAGACAGGGAGAATGGAACTAATTTAGAAAATATATTTCAGGATATTATCCAGGAGAACTTCCCCAATCTGGCTAGACAGGCCAAAATTCAAATTCAGGAAATCCAGAGAACCCAGTAAGATACGCCACAAGAAGATCATCACCAAGACACATAATCATCAGATTCTCCAAGGTCGAAATGAAAGAAAAACTAAGGGCAGTCAGAGAGAAAAGCCAGTTCACTTACAAAGGGAAGCCCATCAGGCTGACAGTGGACTTCTCAGTGTAAACCCTACAAGCAAGAAGAGATTGAGGGCCAATATTTAACAGTCTTAAGAAAAAAGAATTCCAACTCAGATTTTTGTATCCAGCCAAACTAAGCTTCATAAGCAGAGGAGAAATAAGATCCTTTTCAGGCAAGCAAATGCTGAGGGAATTTGTTACCACCAGACCTACCTTACAAGAGCTCCTGAAAGAAGCATTACATATGGAAAGAAAAAACCATTACCATCCACTACAAAAACATTATGTACACAGACCAGTGAACTATGAAGCAACCATATGAACAAGTCTGCAAGACAACCAGCTAGCATCATGATGACAGGATCATATCCACACATAACAATGCTAACCCTAAATGTAAATGGGCTACATGCCCCAATTAAAAAACACAGAATGGCAAGGTGGATAAAAATCCAAGACCCATTGCTATGTTCTCTTCAAGAGACCCATCTCACTTGTAAAGACACACATACTCAAAATAAAGGGATGGATGAAAATGTACCAAAAATAAGGAAAACAGAAAACAGCAGGGTTTTGATCCTAGTTTATGACAAAACAGATTTTAAACCAACAAAGATCAAAAAAGACAAAGAAGGGCATGGTAATGGTAAAGGGTTACATAATGATAAAGGGTTCATTTCAACAAGAAGGCTTAACTATCTTAAATACATATGCAGCCAACACAAGAGCACCCAGATTCATAAAGCAAGTTCCTAGAGACCATCAAAGAGACTTAGTCTCCCAAACAACAATAGTAGGAGACTTTAACACCCTATTGACAATATTAGACAGATCATCAAGACAGAGAATTAATAAAGATATTCAGGACCTGAACTCAGCTCTGGATCAAATGAACCTGAGAGATATCTACAGAAGTCCCCACTCCAAAACAATAGAATATGTATTATTCTTATCACTACATGGCACTTACTCTAAAATTGATCACATAATGAGAAGTAAAACACTCTTCAACAAACGCAGAAGATGTGATATCATAACAGTCTCTCAGACCACAATGCAATCAGATTAGAACTCAAGATTAAGAAATTCACTTAAAACCATACAATTACACAGACATTCAATGACCTGCTCCTGAGTGACTTTGGGGCAAATAAAGAAATTAAGACAGAAACCAGGCTGGGTGTGGTGGCTCATGCCTGTAATCCCAGCACTCTGGGAGACTGAGGTGGGCGGATCACCTGAGGTCAGCAGTCTGAGACCAGCCTGGCCAACATGGTGAAACCCTGTCTCTCCTAAAAATAGAAAAAATAAAATAAAAATTAGCCAGTCATGGTGGCATATGCTGGTTATCCCAGCTATTTGGGAGGCTGAGGCAGGAGAATCATTTGAACCCAGGAGGTGGAAGTTGCGGTGAGCCGAGATTGCACCACTGCACTCCAGCCTGAGCACCAAGAGGGAAACTCCATGTCGAAAATATAAAAATAAAAAAAGAAAGGCAGAAATCAAGAAGCTCTTTGGAACTAATAAGAACAAATATAAAACATACCAGAATTTCTGCAACACAGCTAAAGCAGTGTTTAGAGGGAAATTTATAGCACTAAAAGGTCCACATCATAAAGCTAAAAAGACCTCAAGGTAACAACCTAATATCACAACTAAAAGAACTAGAGAACCAAGATAAAACAAACCCCAAAACTAGCAGAAGACAAGAAATAACCAAGATCAGATCTGAAATGAAGAAGATAGACACACACACACACACACACACACACACACACATACACACAAAACCCTTCAAAAGAATCAACAAATCCAGGAGCTTGTTTTTGGAAAAAATAAATGAATAGATCGCTAGCAATACTAATGAGAAAAGAGATTCAAATAAACACAATCAGGCCAGGCATTGTGGCTCACAACTGTAATCCCAGCACTTTGGAGGCCAAGATGGGTGGATCACGTGAGGTCAGGAGTTTGAGGCCAGCCTGATCAACATGGTGAAACCCCATCTGTACTAAAAATACAAAAATTAGCTGGGTGTGGTGGTACATGCTGGCAATCCAAGCTACTTGGGAGACTAAGATAAGAGAATTGCTTGAACCCAGGAGGCAGAGGTTGCAATGAGTGGAGATTGGGCCACTGCACTCCAACCTGGGTGACAGAGCAAGACTCTGTTTCAAAAAACAACAACAACAAAACACCGCAAGCAGAAATGTTAAGGCGGATATTACTACTGACCCCACAGAAATGCAAACAAGCGTCAGAGAATATTATCAACATCTCTATACACATAAACTAGAAAATCTACAAGAAATAAATTCCTGGACACATACACCCTTCCAAGTTTGAACCAGGAAGAAATTGAATCCCTAAATAGACCAATAATGAGTTCAGAAATTGAGACAGTAATAAATAGCCTACCAAACAAAAAAAGTCCAGGACCAGATGGATATACAGTTGAATTCTGCCCGATGTACAAAGAGCTGGTACCATTAATACTGAAACTATTCCAAAAATTAAAAAGGTAGGTTCCTCCTTTCTAATTGATTCTATAAAGCCAGCATTTTCCTGATACCCAAAACTGGCAGAGATACAACTAAAAACTAAACCTTCAGGTCAATATCTTTGATGACCATTGATGTAAAAATTCTCAACAAAATACTGGCAAACTGAATCCAGCAGCAAATCAAAAACCTTATCCACCATGATCAAGTTTGCTTCCTACCTGGGATGCAAGGTTGGTTCATCATCCGCAAATCAATAAATAGAGTTCACCACATGAACAGAAGACAAAAACCACATTATTATCTCAAGAGATGCATAAAAGACCTTTGATAAAATTCAACATCCCTTCATGCTAAAAACTCTCAAGAAACTAGCTATTGAAGTAACTTATCTCAAAATAATAAGAGCCATATATAGCAAACCCATAGCCAGTATTATACTGCATGGGCAATAGCTGAAAGCATTCACCTTGAAAACCAACACAAAACAAGAATGCCCTCTCTCACCACTCCTATTCAATGTAGTGTTGGAAGTTCTGGTCAGGGAAATCAGGAAAGAAAAAGAAGTAAAGGGCATCCATATAGGAAGAGAGGAAGTCAAACTGTCTTTGTTTGCAGATGAATTGATCCCATATCTAGAAAACCCCCTAGTCTAAACCCACAGGCTTCTTAAACTGATACGCAACTTCAGCAAAGTCTCGGGACACAAAATCAATGTGCAAAAATTGCTAGCATTTCCATAAATCAACAACAGGTAAGCCAAGAGCCAAATCTCAAATGAATTCCCATTCATGATTATCAGAAAAAGAATAAAACACTTAGGAATACAGCTAACAAGGGAAGTGAAGTACCTCTTCAAAGAGAACTACAAACCATTGCTCAAAGAAATCAGAGATGACACATACAAATGGAGAAACAGTCTATGTTCATGGAGAAAAAGAATCAATATCATGAAAATGACCATACTACCCAAAGCAGTTTATAAATTTAATGCTATTCCCATTAAACTACTATTGACATTGTTCAATAGAATAAGAAAAAGCTATTTTAAAATTTATATAGCACCAAAAACAAGCCCAAAGAGCCAAGGCCACCATAAGAAAAAGGAACAAAGCTGGAGGCATCATGCTACCTCACTTCAAACAATAATGCAAGGCTACGGTAACCAAACAGCATGGTACTGCTACAAGAACAGAAGTATAGACCACTGGAACAGAACAGAGAACCCAGAAATAAGACTGCACACCTACAACTGTCTGATCTTCAACAAACCTAATGAAAACAAGCAAGGACAGGGAAGATTCCCTGTTTAATAAATGGTGCTGGGAAAACTGGCTAGCCACTTGCAGAAAATTGAAACTCAGTCTCTTCCTTACACTATACACAAAAATCAACTCAAGATGATTTAAGACTTAAATGTGAAATCCAAAACTGTAAAAACCCTGGAAGAAAACGTAGGCAATACTATTCAGGACATAGGCACAGGCAAACATTTCATGACAAAGACAAAAGAAACAATTGCAACAAAAGCAAAATTGACAAATGGGATCTAATTAAACTCAACCACTTCTGCATGGCAAAAGAAACTATCAAGAGAAGAAACATACAACCTCCAGAATGAGAGATAATTTGCATTCTATGCATCTGACAAAAGGTCAAATATGTAGCATTTATAAGGAACTTAAACAAATCTAGAAGAAAATAACCTCACTAAAAAGTGGGCAAAGAAAATGAACAGTCACTTCTCAAAAAAAGATATACATGCATCCAACAAACATATGAAAGAGAACTCAACATCACTGATCATGAGAAAAATGCAAATCAAAACCACAATGAGATGCTATCTCACATCAGTCAGAATGGCTATTTTTAAAAAGTCTAAAAATGACAGATGCTGGTGAGGTTGAGGAGAACAAGGAACTCTGTTTTTACACTGTTGGTAGGAGTATAAATTAGTTCAATCATGTGGAAGAGAGTGTGGCAATTCCTCAAAGACCTAGAGTTAGAAATACCACTTGACCCAGCAATTCCATTACTGGGTATGTACTGAAAGGAATATAAATCATTCTATTATAAAGACACATGAATGCATATGTTCATTTGCAGCACTGTTCACAATAGTAAAGAAAGGTCAACCTAAATGCCCATCAATGATAGACTGGATAAAGAAAATGTGGTATAAATAAACTATAGAAAACTACACAGCCATAAGAAGCAACAAGATCATGACCTTTGCAGGAACATGGAGGGAGTTGAAGGTCACTGTCCTTAGCAAACTAATGCAGAAATAGAAAACGAAATACTGTGACTTCTCACTTATAAGTGGGAGCTAAATGATGAGGACACATGGACACAAGGGGGAAACAACACACACTGGGGCCTGTCCAAGGGAAGGGGTGGGACGTGAGAGGGCATCAAGAAGAAAAGCTAGTGGATGCTGGGCTTATTACTTACGTGATGAAATAATCTGTGTGGTAAATCATCATGGCACACATTTACCTATGTAACAACCCTGCACATTCTGCGCATGTGTCCCTAAACTTAAAATAAAAGTAGAAAATTAAAAAAAAAAATGAGATCCCAAGTTATAAAACATAACACCTCAAATGTAAATATTTTAATTGAAAATTACTCATCACACCAAAAACCGGGAAGATCACAAAATGAATTGGAAAAAATGACCCAAAGACACAAACTGCACCATGATGCTAATGTTAGAATTATCTGGTAATCATTTTAAAGCGGACATCATAAACATGCTTCACAAGCAATCATGATATGCTTGAAACAAAGGAAAAATGTGTCTAAACATAGAAAGTGTCAGAAAAAAAAATACATTTTAAAAGAACAAAATGGAAATTTTAAAGGTAACGAATACAGTAATAAAGTTTAAAAAATCATACACACAATATGTGAGCTCAACAGCAGAATAGAGGGAAAATGGAAATCAGTGAATTTTAAGACAGAAAGAAAATAAGCCCAAAAATAAATAAATAATTAGAACCTCAGAAACCTGTGGGACTATGAGAAAAGATTTCACATTTATATCAACAAGTTCAAGAGAAAGAGGAGAAAGAAGGTAGTGCTAAAAAAGTATTCAAAGAAATAATGACAAAAAATTTTCAAATTTGGCAAGAGACATAAACCTACAGATTGAAGAGGCTGAACAAATCTCAAATAGAATCAAACCTAAATAAACCTACACTAAAATATATCAAAGTCAACCTTCTGAAAACTAAAACCGAAAAAAAAAAAAAAGCCTTGAAAGCAGAGAGAAACAATGCATCATCTATAGGGAGAAAACATTCTAATAACAACAGATTTCTCCCTAGTAACCATGAGATTCTGAAAGCTATGTCACAGTAGTTTTTTAAGCGCTGAAAAAAAAAAGGGCTGTCAACCCAGAATTCTATACCTAATTCAACTATCTCTTAAAAATGAGAGAAAAATCAGGGCATTTTCAGATGAAAGAAAACTCTCTTTGTCACCAGCAGAACTATCCTCTACATGAACATCCTAAGGAAGTTCTCTAAACAGAAAAAAATGTATAAAAGTAAGAATCTTAGAATATCAACAAAGGAAAAAGAACACACTAAAAGTGAAAATATGGGTAAATGCAATATACTCTCATTGTCTTCTGGAGTTTTTGACATTATGTGTGATATTTAAAAAAAAAAAACTATAACAGTTACTACCAAAATATTTAAGGCTATTATATTAAAAGATTGAGAGAATGAGCATAGAAGTATAATTTCTATACCTCACTCAAACTGGTAAAATGCCAACACTGGTAGACATGGCTAAGTTAGGTTTATATAATATAATACCCAGAGAAAGAACTAAAAGGATATACAGTGAGATACACTCTAAACACCACAGGTAAATCAAAATGGAATTCTAAAAACAATGTGTCCAAGTAGCCCACAGGAAGATGGAAACAAAAGTAAACAGAGGAACAAAAACTGGAGAGAACAAACGGAAAATTCTTAAAAAATGGGAGACTTACACTGAACATATCAATAACTACAAAAAATATAAAAAGTCTAAATAGATCAATTAAAAAATTGGGACACTGGATAGGAATAACATGACACAATTACAAGCTGTCTACAAAATTTACTTCATATAATTATATATATATATATATATATATGTTGAAAGTTAAGAATGGAAAATGATATACTATGCCAACATTAATAAAAAAAATCAGGAATGGCTATATTAATATCAGATAAAGTATATTTCAAAGCAAAGAAAATTACCAAAAACAGAGACACTGCCTAATGACAAAAGAGTCAATACACCAAGAAGACATAGCAATCCTGAGTGTGGATACAACAAATGACAGAGAGGTAAAATAAATAAAGCAAACACTGATAGAACTGAAAGGAGAAATAGAAAAATCACAATTATAGATAGGAACTTCAACACCCCTCTCTCAACAACTGATAGAAAAACTAGAAAGAATCAACAAGGATATAGAAGTACTCAACAAGGCCATCAGCTAACAGGATCTAATGTGTTGTTGCTGCACCCAACAACGGAAAACACATTCTTTTCAAGCACCCATTGGAACACGTACCAAAACAGACTATGTCTGTGATACAATACGTATTTATGTGTCAGTCTCCTCCATAAGAAAGAACTTTTTAAGTTCACATATTCCAGTTTATCCATCAGTATAACTCCAGAGGCAAAAGTAATACCTATATATACGAGTATATGAATAATACTTCAATAAACCAGTTTAATGAAAAATATATGAATAATATTTTAATACACCAGGTTAATGAACAGTGTATTTAATAAGTTTCAGAAAAGAATAAACTATGAAACAATCCTATCATCTTTAGTTTTTAAAACATCCAAGCAAAATGTTAAAGGATAAAAAAAACTTTGATTCTAGATATCAATAAATGTTATTTATTTTCTGTCATCAAAATATTTTTAGTACATAGATATCAGGAAAGTTACAATTTTATTTAAACATTATTTCTAAAAGAATATTCCTTGTAACTCATCTTCCAGTATAGCTAGAGAAGTCTCTATTACATCGAGTCTCCTGCAGACATCAACTGTAAACTGCGCAAAATACAAAACAAAACAAAAAAGACAACTGCCTGAGGTTACTAGAGAGAAATGAAAAGGAAGAGGGAAATCAACATTTGGATAAAGGAAAAAGAAACTTCAGGGATAAGTTTTCTGTTTTTATGGCTTTTAGCCTGAGGCTGCAGGCAGGCAGGCAGTACTTAGAGGAATTGCTAAAATTTTTTATAGAAAGGCTATACATGGTCTTTCTAAACTGAACAAGAGGAAGTTTGAGGAACTACAACAACTGCAAAGTGAGAGGAAATTCCAGAAAAAAGAAGTACTTAGAGAAGAACTTCAAGCTTTTGTATATAAACTCTGCCCAAATCTCTGGCTGCCTCCAGAAACATGCAACCAAAAAAGCTGCAGCAGGGGATCAGAAAATAGAATTGAGATCTGAGCTTTCACCTGAGGAAAATGTATAGTGTAAATTCAAACAAGTTGATTGTTGGCTTAAACAAAATAATGAATACTCTTCAGAAGAATGTAACAGAGTCTAACCACTTCACAACTTTTTGACTAAGATCAAGTGTAGACTATAATAGAATCCAGAATCTCCACAATATAATGTTCAAAATGTTCAGAATATAATACAAAATTGCTTCATATACAAGGAACCAGGAAAAAAATAGCTGTTAGTGATAACTGGGGTTATAGCGGCAGTATAATGGTTCTGAAGCATTTCCTACTGGCTGAAAATGGGACAATTTGAACATCAAAAATAATGAGAATTTTAATGGATTAAAACATAATCAAATATTTGTAAATCCATGAGTTCATAGCCATACTAAATACAACTTCAGTGCTTACTTTTAGAGATTCACAGGAAAATTTTCTGTACACTGGTAAATAAAAGGAAAGAATTGAGATTTAAGACATCAAAAGAGGGAGTCAAGTTATCTGCTGAGACTATGCCGCAAAAGTGGTAGAAGAGAAGGACCAAAGAAACTGGACAAGTTGAAAATGGATTTTGGAGAACGTGAGCAATATGAGAGAGAGCTCAGCATGGAAGAGTAGAAGGATAACATATCGTGTTGAGTATCTTTATTCTGATAATATTTAAGTTAATTTGCTGTACCAAACAGCCAACTATAGAAGCTGAGCAAACATGTAATAGGATTTTGCAAGGAAGATGCAACAGAAAAAGTCAAGAAAGCAATGCATTGGCAATTAAATGAGTAGCTGAAGTTTCCTCCCCTCTCTTTTTAACAACCCTCTTATCCAGACTTACCCTCTTTTCTGACATTCTGCTAAGTAGATATGTTTTTGTTTCAAAGGTTCACCCATCCTGTGATTCAGCCTCATCCTTTGAGCCTGCTGCAGACCACTGCACAGACTACCCTTTATGACCCTTTCACTCTGGCATATTCCAACTAGCCAACTTTTATGGTGCTTTTCTCTAGGTTTATAAATGTGTGCAGGTTTTCCCCATCCTGGTGAAAACAAAGTCTTCATCTTGTTGCCTTCTCTACCACCATCTTATTCCCCACCTTTCTTTTAAGGCCAGGTTTCTCAAATGAATCTGCAACACCTGTTGTCTCCACGTGATAGCCAAATCTTTTTACAATCTGATTCTGCCCTAATTATCCTACATGATCATCAAATCCACGGGCTTCTTTTCTATTTTTGCCTTATTTTGTTCTCTTTCTCCTCTAAATCCTCTCTCCCTTAGTTGCTTAATATGGAAGAGCCTCATCTCTGCTACTTACTACTTTTGTGACTTTTGTCAATAAAAACATATTAATGATATGTATTGGGTACTTACTACAGACCTCAATAAGCAGTTTAGATACTGTATCTCAGTCAATTATTTGACAGTCCTATAAGAATAGTATTATTATTCTTATTTCATCCTAGTAGTGGTGAGATAAGAGATGACTTCTTTTTTCACTCTGCCTTTATAAAAAGAAAAATTTCCCTTTAAACATGTTTAATCTCCTTCAATCATATCACCATACTGATTGCCTCTTTGTGGCCTTCACTGGTTCTTTTTCCTGCTCTTCTGAAAGTGAATTTCCCCCAGGCATATGTCCTTGAATCTTTCCTGATGTCTCTGTGTCAGTGAGGTCAATGTGTCCCAAGGCAGGTCTCAAAGTGTGGTCCTCAGACCAGCAGCATTAGTAATTGCCTTATTAGAAAAAAAAATTTCTGGCCCAACATCAGACCTACAGCACCAAAGACCCTGGGTGTGGGGCCTAGCCATCTGTGTTTTAACAAGTCCTCCAGGTGATTCTAATGCATGTTACTTTCTGAGAACTACTATTCTAATGTATGAAGCACAGACCACCTGCATCAAAATCACTAGACTGCTAGTGAAGTACACAAGTTCTTGGGCCCCGTCTTAAACTCATTGAATTAGAGTCTCTGGGGTCAGGGCCAGCCACTACAAGATATTCTCATTCACACTAAAGTCTAAAAATCTTGTACTCTATGCCCTCTCTCAGAGATACACTAATGAGGCTTCAGTTATAGTTTCTTCACAAATGATTCCTAATTCTATACCTCCAGGCCTTATTTTCAATTGACTATTAGGCATGTCCACCGATTTTTTGGCTACTGCCTCGAAGTTGGTATATAGTCTAATACAATACCCATTACTCCTTTTACCTCCTGCAAATGACTTCTGACTTTATTTCTGCTCCCAACCATTCAGGCCTAAGCCTCATTAACTAGGAGTTGTCTTTGTCCAATATAACTCCCTGACGACAAATCCAATTTGTCCTTTACATTTTTGCTTAAACATTTTTCTAAAATATCTTTTGCTTTTCATGAATACTACTGTTACTCTATTTCTCAGCTAGAAAGTACATCATGCTTTCCTTTAAGAGTTTTTTAGGGGAAGGTAGTAAATACAATGCTAAGATTCTAGGTCGCAAGTTCATTGGAATTGGGTATGAACTATTAGTTGCTGAATCCAGGACTGAAATGTAGATCTCTGATTCAAAATCGCAGTATCTTTGCAGTAAGCTATGTCCTGCTGAATATTTGATTTTAAGATAACTCCTCCTGATTCTTCTATTATTTAATGCAGAACAGAGTCTGGTATAAAGCAAATATGTCTTGGATCTCACTCAGGGAGATTTAGTAACTGCAATACCAACTAGATCTCAGAATATCCCTTCACAAGAAGTGTTAGCACACATTGCAAGTGGCCGGAGCAAACTCAACTCTAACTATAGTAGTGAATGGTGATTAAAGAAGATAAAAAGATTAAATCACTCCATTGACAAACAGCTTTAGGAGAGATGTAGAGAAAAGAGCCTCCTAGAAAATATAAGAAGAAATCATTCATGCAGAGTGTATTCAGCATTCATGGCATCACTGTAGCATTAACAGAAAACACATCTTGGGGCATCTTTCCTTTCATTGTATCTCTCACTACTATTATCATAATAATTATATTGTTCATTTGTTAGAGTCACAAATGTTAGTGTTGAAGAGTACCTTGGAGGTCATCTATTTCCTACTCTGCTGATGAAGGGAAGGTGAAAAAGGCTTTCTCAAAGTTACACAGCTAGTTAGTGACAAAGCAGGACTTGTGAAAACCCAAATCTCTTCACTCTCAACCTTCTTTCTTGTTCTTCCTCTGAGAGCAGGCACGAAGCATGATAAATGATGGAGGACAAAGAGGTATGCGGGACAGCTCAGCAGGAAATGCTGAGACAGAGTAAAGGGCCAGAGAGTTAGAACAAGAAGAAAGGAAATGGTGTCACTTAGGTCAAGTATAAGAATAGAATTCAAGGAAGGGAAATATGCAAATGTCCAACAGTTCCGCACACAATTTCACAAAGTAAATAGGCAAAATAAATCCAAATAACTTGCTTTTTTTCAATTTGAAAAGCTTTATATGCAATATGTAAACTTCACCCTAAAAATGCCTAGACATTTCCTCATGGCATGTGGCTGTGCATATTTGGCAGCCAGTGATAACTGCTACTGACCCTCAGCTTTGTGCTGTGACCAAACAGACCAAAATTAGATGAATAATTTGACCTCTCACAGATGATCTCTAAGGACTATTAAAGGTAGCCCAGGAAATAAGGTATTTCATGGAAATACTATAATTATAGTTTTCCTCATAAATGATATGTACTTTTTAAAGTTCACAATTACGCCCACAGTAACACAATATAATCACTAGATATTTTGTTTTACTTTCCCCATGTGTATACAGACTTTGTTTTGCAAAATTCTTCTGATTCCCAAATTAGATCCAATACTGGGCCATTCTTGCATTGCTATAAAGGAATACCTAAGACTGGGTAATTTATTTTTTAAAAGAGGTTTCACTGGCACCATTCTGCAGGCTGTGCAGGAAGTATATCTCTGACATCAGTTTGTGGGGAGGCCTCAGGAAACTTACAATCATGGCAGAAGGTGAAAGGGGCAGGCATCTCATATGGCAGGAACTCACTCAATATCAATAGGACAGCATCAGATCATGAGGGATCTGCCCCTATGACCCAATTACTTCCCACCAGGCTCCACCTTTAACACTGGGGATTACATTTCAATATGAGATTTAAAGGGGACAAATAACAACTACGTCATCCCTCCCTGGCTCCTCAAATCTCCTGTTCTTCTCATATTTCAAAATCATCCCTTCTCTATAGTCTCCCAAAAGTCTCAACTTGTTTCAGCATCACTCAAAAGTCCCAAGTTCCAAATGTCATCTGGAAATGAGTTCCTTCCCCAAATGAGCCTGTAAAATCAAAACAAATTATTTCTTCCAAGATACAATGGAGATACAAGCATTGGGTAAACATTCTCATTCCAAAAGGGAGAAATTGGCCAAAAGAAAGGAGCTACAGGCCCCGTGCAAGTTCAAAACCCACATCCAGGACACACTGTTGCAAGGGGTGGGCTCCCAAGGCCTTGGGTAGCTCTATTCCTGTGTCTCTGCAGCCCTGTGGTTGCTCTCAAATTGTTGGAGTTGAGTGTCTGCAGCTTTTCCAAGTGCAGTTTGCAAGGTTCCAGTGGATCTACTATTCTGGGCTCTGGGGGACAGTGGCCACCTTCCTACAGCTCCACTAAACAGTACCCCAGTTGGGCACTCCAACCCACATTTCACTTCCGCACATCCTAGTTGAGGCTCTCTGTAGTAGCTCTGTCTCTGCAGCAAGCTTCTGCCTGGGCACCCAGGCTTGTCTCTACATCCTCTGAAATCTAGGTGGAGGCTGCCAAGCTTCCCTCATTCTTGCATTCTGTGTGCCTGCAGTGCAGGCTTCATACCATGTGTAAGCCACCAAGGCTTATGGTGTGCACCTTTGAAGTGGCTGCCTAAGCTGTACCTGGGCTTTTTTGAGTTAAGGCTGGAGCCAGAACAACTAGCATATGAGGAGCAGCCTCTTGGGGTGGTGCAGGGCACTCGCACCCTGGGCCTTGCACTGAAAACCATTCAGTCCTCCTGGGTCTCTGAGTCTTTGATAGGAGGAACTTCCTGGAAGATCTCTGAAATGCCTTTGAGGACTTATTCTCATAGTTTTGGCAATCAGCACTTGGGTCTTTTAGTTATGCAAATTTATCTAGCAAGTAGTTACACCAAAACCTGCTTGGATTCTTTCCCTGAAAACAGGGGTTTTTCTTTTCTGCCACATGGCCAGGCTGCAAATTTTCCAGACTTTAAAATCTGCTTCTCCTTTGAATATAACTTCCAACTTTAAGTCATTGCTTTGCTCCTACAAGTGAGGGAAGATAGCTAGAAGCTGCCAGATCACTTATTGAATGCTTTGTTGCTTAGAATTTTTTTCCACCAGATACCCAAAATTCTCTGAAGTTCAAACTTCCACAAATCCCTAAGCATGAATGGAATGCAGCCAAGCTCTTTGCTAAGGCATAACATGCATGACCTTTGCTCCAGTTCCCAATAATTTTCACATTTGTATCTGACACCTCACCAGCCTGAACTTCACTGTCCATCTTACTATTAGCATTTTGATCACAACCATTAAAGTAGTCTCTAAGAAGTTCCAAACTTTCTCTCATCTTCCCGTGTTCTTCTGAGTCCTCCAAACTTTTCCAACTTCTACCTGTTACTCAGTTGTAAAGTTGCTTTCACATTTTCAGGTCTCTTTATAGCAATGCCCTACTCCTGGTACCAATTTTCTGTATTAGGCCATTCTTGCATTGCTATAAAGGAATACTTGAGACTGGGTAATTCATAAAGTAAAGAGATTTAATTGGCTCATAGTTCTGCAGGTTGTGTAGGAAACAGAACCAGCATCTGCTCAGCTTCTAGGGAGCATCAAGAAGCCTACAATCATGACGGAAGGCAAAGGGAGAGCAGGTGGCTCGCATGATGGGAGTGGGAGCAAGAGACAGAGTGTGTAGGGTGAGGTGCCACACACTCTAAACAGCCAGATCTCATGAGAACTCACTCACTATCAACAAGGATAGCACCCAGCCATGAGGTATCCATTCCCATGATCCAACCAGGCCCCACCTCCAACACTGGGGATTTCATTTCAACGTGAGATTTAGAGAGGACACATATGCAAACTATATCAGATCTCAAAGGCAATCTTTCTCTCTCTGCTTTCCATCAGCTCCTACAGGACCCAGGAAAATACAGAAGTATTCCTTGCTCCTCTGCAAATATTGTAAATAGCAAACAGAATTCAGATTTTCAAAATCTGTGTAGTCAATATCATACACACATACACACATACATAAAAATTTGCTAACAAATCTATTGCCAAGATAACTTAAACTGAAAATTGTTTAAGACGTTGTTTGAGTTCTATACCACCAAACCCTGGATATCTTTCTATTGTCTTCGGTGATTTTGTTGCTAATCCTATGCTACATGTGCTATAAGATGGTAGATCTAGGAGCCAACATTAAGTTCATCTATAACGTATTGTTTTTCCACAGTGCATTAGAAAGTGCCTGGGAACTAATAACTTCCATCCCAGCACTGTGAAAGAACATTGTAAAGAAAAGTTTAGAGATAGGAAATTTGAAGGACTATTCTGTTTCTTCACCAGTCCACAACCACCTACAATTCACCTTTTATTTTGCTACCAAATTTAGCTGCCTAAAACATGGATGTAATCAATCATATTTTTTTTATTCTCAAAAACTTTGAATTACTTGCCATTACTTGAAGGATAATGTTCCATCTCCTTACACATCATTTTAGATCCTCCTGGCCTACCATGGTCCTTATGGTCTGATACTGTTTGGCTCTATATCCCCACCCAAATCTCACCTAGGATTGTAATCCCCAGGTCTTGAGGAAGGAGCCTGGTGGGAGGTGACTGGATCATGGGGGCAATTCCCCACTCCATGGTGTTCTCTTGATAGTGACTGAGTTTTCAAGAAATCTAATGGTTTTTTCCTTCTCTCTCTTTCCTGCCACCCTGTGAAGAAGGTACTTACTTCCCCTTCTGCCATGATTTTAAGTTTCCTGAGGTCTCCACAGACATACAGAACTGTGAGTCAAATCTCTCTCCTTTGTAAATTACCCAGTCTCATTTCTTTAGAGCGGTGTGAAAATGAGCTAATACATGATCCCTGTCTCACAAAATTCCTACCAGCTTTCTCATCATACTCACAATTCTCTCGCTTATACTATAACTCACTCGTTCCTTTGCTTCTGCCCACACCTCACACAAACTTTCTCTCTTCTTCCCTGTTTTCAGGGAAAAAGAGGGAGTCACCACTTTAAATGCTCTTCTTTCATGAAACTATCCCACCAGTTGGAAATAGTTTTATCCTTGTATGAATCTCCAAATCATGTCTCACAGTTTCCTTCCTAATATACATGAGCGTCCAAGCCTGGGGGTCCCCAGCAGAGTGATATACAGATCCCAGACTTATGGGCCAGGACATCCATACCCATAGGTGCAAGGTACTCTATAGTATGGGATGGAGCAAAGAGTTGAAAGAAAACATAACTTTTTATTTCAGCTTGAAGAATATATTGTAAATATTTAGGCACATACTATGTGGGCCTCTTGCTCTGAGCCCTGCAAATGTTAAGGACAGGCACAAACAGAATAAGGAATTTTGAAAAAATTGTAAACTCCTTGCTATTGCAAATGTTCAAGCACAGATTAGGCAACCTCTAGGCTTGTATTGTTTTCTTTCTTCTCCTCCTTCTTCTTCCTCTTCTTTATAACCTTTTAAAACACAACCTTGTGGGGACCTGAAAGTCCAAGTTGTAATTTCAAATTCTCATTCCCCTCTGTGATCTATGCTGGAGCACAGCCACATGAAATCTGACACCTGGTTCCCACACCCAGATCTGCAGCTCAGGGCTTGCCCTCACTGTCTTTTCACCCTTGACTCCATCCCACACAATGTGGAACTTTACATATGTGTGTTCAATAGTGAAAATTTTACCTAAGCATAAAAAATTCTATCACCCAAAAAGATGTATATACATACATATATACACACACACACATCATTTTATACATTGTAGATTTGTGTGTGTGTAAAATTCTATCATCCAAAAACATGTATGTATGTGTGTGTGTGTGTGCGTGTGTGTGTGTGTGTGTGTGTTTCTCACAGTACAAAACTGAAAACAGGGACTTCCGCCAAGATGGCCAAATAGAAACAGCTCCAGAGCATAGTTCCCAGTGAGAGAGATGCAGAAGGCAAGCAATCTCCACATTTCCAACTGAGGTACCAGGTTGATTTCAATGCAACTAGTTGGACAGTGGGTGTAGCCAAAGGAAAGTGAACAGAGGCAGGGTGAGGCACTGCCCTACCAGGAAGTGCAACTGACCAGAGGATTGAGGACTTTACCCCCTCAGCACTATGGTTCAGATATTATGCTTCTCCCATGGCCGTTGCAACCCACAGTCCAGGAGAATGCCACTGGACTAAAAAGTGCCGTGAGTTGCCAACACAGATCTAAGCAAAAGCTCTAGCCAGCCCGGCACAGCAAGCTGTCGGCACAAAACTGGGCTGAAGTATTGACTAGTGCCGAGAGTGCATATGGGACAGCCCATCCCCCAGAAAGAGGGAGAGCTGAAAGCAGGGAGACAGGTGATACGGCTTGGCAGGTCCCATCCCAACAAAGACCAGCAAACTGAAGCCCTCTCGCTTGAGAGTTTCACAGCCAGCACATCAGTTCAAGCTCAACCTAGGATGATCGAGCTCGGTGGGGAGAAGGGCATCCGCCATTGTGAAGGCTGGTCTAATCTCACCTGTGTAAACAAAAGCCAGAGGAAGCCTATGCAGCAGCCAGGCTGAGTGCAAGGCAGTCCATCAGCGCCTCTGCAGGGAGACAAGGGACAGACTGCCTCCTCAAGTGGCTACCTGAACGCTGTATAACCTAAAACAAAGGCCTCATACAGCAGAGGGGCCTGACTGTTAGAAGGAAAACTAAAAAACAAGAAGAAATAGCTTCAACATTAACAGAAAGGATATCCACTCAGAGAATTCATCTGAAATCACCAACTTCAAAGATCAAAGGTAGATAAATCCACAAAGATGGGAAGAAACCAGCACAAAAAGGATGAAATCATCAAAAACCAGAATGCTTCTCCTCCTCCAAGGGATCAGAACTCCTCACAAGCAAGGGAACAAAACAAGATGGAGAATGAGTTTGATGAATTGACCAAATCAGGCTTCAGAAGGTAGATAATAACGATCTTCTCTGAGCTAAAGGAACACGTTCTAACCCAATGCGAAGAAACTGAAAACTTTGAAAAAGGGTTAGATGAAATGCTAACTAGAATAACTAGCTTAGAGAAGAACATAAACGACTTGATAGAACTGAAAAACACAGCACGAGAACTTTGCAAAGCATACACAAGTTTCAATAGCTGAATCAATCAAGCAGAAGAAAGGATATCAGAGATTGAGGATCAACTCAATGAAATAAAACAAGAAGGCAGGAATAGAAACAAAGGAGTGAAAAGAAATGAACAAAGCCTCCAAGAAATATAGGATTATGTGAAAAGACCTAATCTACCCTTCATCAGTGTACCTGAATGTGACGGGGAGAATGAATCCAAGCTGGAAAACACTCTACAGGATATTATCCAGGAGAACTTACCCAACCTAGCAAGGCAGGCTAACATTCAATCCAGGAAATACAGAGAACACCATAAAGATACTCCTCATAAAGCAACTCCAAGGCACATAATCGTCAATTCACCAGGGCTGAAATGAAGGAATAAATGCTAACCGCAGCCAGAGAGAAAGATTGGGACACACAAAGGGAAGCCCATCAGACTCACAGCAGAGCTCTCAGCAGAAACCCTACAAGCCAGAAGAGAGTGAGGACCAATATTCAACATCCTTAAAGAAAAGAACTTTCAACCCAGAATTTCATATCCAGTCAAACTAAGTTTCATACGTGAAGGAGAAATAAAATCCTTTACGGACAAGAAATTGCTGAGAGATTTCGTCACCACCAGACCCCAAGGAAGCACTAAACATGGAAAGGAACAACCAGTACCAGCCACTGCAAAAACGTACCCAACAGGCAATGAAGAAACTGTGTCAACTAATGGGCAAAACAACCAGCCAGTAACAAAATGGCAGGATCAAATTCACACTTAACGATATTAATGTTAAATCTAAACAGCCTAAATGCCCCAATCAAAAGACACAGACTGGCAAACTGGATAAGTCAAGACCCATCAATGTGTTGTATGCAGGAGACCCATCTCACGCGCAAAGACACACATAGACTCAAAATAAAGGTATGGAAGAAGATTTACTGAGCAAATGGAGAGTGAAAAAAATCAAGAGTTGCAATCCTAGTCTCTGATAAAACAGACTTTAAACCAACAAGATCAAAAGAGACAAAGAAGGGCATTACATAATGGTAAAAGGATCAATGCAACAAGAAAAGCTAACTATCCTAAATATATATATACCCAATACATGAGCACCCAGATACGTAAAGCAAGTTCTTAACAACCTACAAAGAGACTTAGACTCCCACACAATAATAGTGGGAGACTTTAACACTCCACTGTCAATATTAGACAGATCAACGAGACAGAAAATCAATGAGGATATCCAGGACTTGAATGCAGATCTGGACCAAGTGGACCTAATAGACACCTACAGAACTCTCCACCCCAAATGCACGCAATATACATTCTTCTCAGCACCACATCTTAAAATTGACCACATAATTGGAAGTAAATCACTCCTCAGCAAATGCAAAAGAACAGAAATCATAACAAACAGTCCTTCAGACCACAGTGCAATCAAATTAGAACTCAGAATTAAGAAACTAACTCAGAACTGTACAACTGCATGGAAACTGAACAACTGGCTCCTGAATGACTACTGGATAAACAATGAAATGAAGGCAGAAATAAAGATGTTCTTTGAAACCAATAAGAATGAAGACACAACGTACAAGAATCTCTGGGACACGTTTAAAGCTGTGTCTAAAGGGAAATTTCCAGAAATAAATACACACATGAGAAGCAAGGAAAGATCTAAAATCGACACCCTATCATCAAAATTGAAAGAGCTAGAGGAGCAAGATCAAAAAAACTGAAAAGCCAGAGGAAGACAAGAAATAACTAAGATCAGAGCAGTACTGAAGGAGATAAAGACACAAAAAACCCTTCAAAAACTCAATGAATCCAGCAGCTGGTTTTTTGAAAAGATCAACAAAATAAACAGACTGCTAGCCAGGCTAATAAGAAAGAAAAGAGAGAAAAATCAAATAGATGCAATAAAAAACAATAAAGGGGATATCACCACTGATTCCATAGAAATACAAGCTATCATCACAGATTACTACAAACAACTCTATGCACATTAACCAGTAAATCTGGAAGAAATGGATAAATTCCTGGACACTTGCACCGTCCGAAGACAAAACTAGGAAGAAGTTGAAATCCTAAATAGACCAATAACAAGGTCTGACATTGAGGCAGCAATTAATAACCTACCAACCAAAAAAAAGTCCAGGCCCAGACAGGTTACAGCCAAACTCTACCAGATGCACAAAGAGGAGCTGGTACCATTCCTTCTGAAACTATTACAAACAATACAAAAAGCGAGCATCCTCCCTAACTCATTTTACAAGACCAACATCATCCTTATACCAAAACCCAGCAGAGACACAACTAAGAAAGAAAACCTTAGGTCAATATCCGTGATGAACATCAATGAAAGAAACTTCAATAAAAAACTGGCAAACCGAATGCAGCAGGATATCAAAAAGCTTATCTATCACAATCAAGTCAGCTTCATCCCAGGGATGCAAGGCTGGTTCAACATACCCAAATCTATAAACGTAATCCATCACATAAACAGAACCAAAGACAAAAACCACATGATTATCTCAATAGATGCAGAGAAGGCCTTCGACAAAATTCAACAGCCCTTTATGCTAAAAACCCTCAATAAACTAGCTATCAATGGAACGTATCTCAAAATAATAAAAGATATTTATGAAAAACCCACATCCAATATCATACTGAACAGGCAAAAATTGGAAGCATTCCCTTTGAAATCTGGCACTAGACAAGGATGCCCTGTCTCACCACTCCTATTCAATATAGTATTGGAAGTACTAGCCAGAGCAATCAGGGAAGAGAATGAAATAAAGGTATTCAATTAGGAAACGAGGAAGTCAAATTGTCTCTATTTGCAGATGACATGATTGTATATTTAGAAGACCCCATCATCTTAGCCCAAAATTTCCTTAAGCTGATAAGCTTCTTCAGCAAAGTCTCAGGATACAAAATCAACGTGCAGAAATCACAAGCATTTCTATACACCAATAACAGACAAACAGAGAGCCAAATCATGAGTGAACTCCCATTCAAAATTGCTGCAAAGAGACTAAAATACCTAGGAATATAACTAACAAAGGATGTAAAGGACCACTTCAAGGAGAACTACAAACCACTGCTCAAGGAAGTAAGAGAGGACACAAACAGATGGAAAAACATTCCATGCTCACAGTTAGGAAGAATCAATATCATGAAAATGGCCATACTGCCCAGAGTAATTTATGGATTCAATGCTATCCCCATCAAGCTACCACTTATCTTCTTCACAGAACTGGAAAAAAAAAACTTTAAACTTCATATGGAACCAAAAGAGAGCCCACATAGCCAAGACAATCCTAAGCAAATAGAATAAAGCTGGAGGCATCATGCTACCTGACTTCAAACTATACTACAAGTCTACAGTAATCAAAACAGCATGGTACTGGCACCAAAACAGAGATACAGACCAATGGAACGGAACAGAGGCCTGGGAGGCAATGCCACATATCTACAACCATCTGATCTTTGAAAAACTGGACAAAAACAAGCAATGGGGAAAGGATTCCCCATTTAATAAATGGTGTTGGGAAAACTGGCTAGCCAAGTGCAGAAAGCTGAAACTGGACCCCTTCCTGACACCTCCAGATGGAGTAAAAAATCAATGGATTAAAATTAACTCCAGAGGGATTAAATATTTAAACATAAGACCTAACACCATAAAAACCCTAGAAGAAAACCATTCAGGACACAGGCATAGGCAAGGACTTCATGACTAAAACACCCAAAGCAGTGGCAACAAAAGTCAAAAGAGACAAATGGGATCTAATTAAACTTAAGAGTTTCTGCACAGCAAAAGAAAAAATCATTAGAGTGAACCAGCAACCAACAGAATGGGAAAAAATTTTTGCAATCTACCCGTCTGAAAAAGGGCTAATATCCAGAATCTACAAAGAACTAAAACAGATTTACAAGAAAAACAAACAAACAAACCCATTCAAAAGTGGGCAAAAGATATGAACAGATGCTTTTCAAAAGAAGACATTTACGAGGCCAAGAAACACATGAAAAAATGCTCGTCATCACTGGTCATTAGAGAAATGCAAATCAAAACTACATTGAGATACCATCTCACTCCAGTTAGAATGGCAATCATTAAGAAATCTGGAGACAACAGATGCTGGAGAGGATGTGGAGAAATAGGAACACTTTTACACTGTTGGTGGAAGTGTAAATAAGTGCAACCATTGTGGAAGACAGTGTGGAGATTCTCCAAGGATCTAGAAATATAAATTCCATTTGACCCAGCAATCCTATTACTGGATATATACTCAAAGCATTATAAATTGTCCTATTATAAAGATACATGCACACGTATGTTCATTGCAGCACTGTTTACAATAGCAAAGACCTGGAACCAACCCAAATGCCCACCAATGAGAGACTGGACAGGGAAAATGTGGCACATACACACCACGGAATACTATGCAGCCATAAAAAAAACGATGAGTTCATGTCCTTTGTAGGGACATGGATGAACCTGGAAACCATCATTCTCAGCAAACTGACACAAGAAGAAAACCAAACACTACATGTTCTCACTCATAAGCAGGTGTTGAACAATGAGAACACATGGACACAGGGAGGGGAACATCGCACACTGGGGTATGTTGGGGGCGGGGGGCTGGGGAGGGACAGTGGGAGGTAGGGATGTTGGAGAGGGATAACACTGGGAGAAATGTCTGATGTAGGTGACGGGAAGGTGGAGACAGCAAACCACCATGGCATGTGTGTACCTATGTAACAATCCTGCAAGATCTGCACATGTACCCCAGAACTTAAATTACAATAAAAAAAAAATTTAAAAACTGAAAACAGCTAAATATTCATTAATGAATAGTTAGTAAATGTAATATGGTATATGGTATGGCCATTTAATGGAATATAATGTTAAAATCTTAAATTTATGTTTGATATGAAAAATATTCACATTATATTATTAAATTTAAAAGGTTAAATATAATATGCATACTACGTTCCCATATTTGTTAAATGTATATTTAACATGAAAAATATCACATTATTCTGTTAAATTTAAAAGTTGGTTAACTACAGTATGTGTAACACAATCCCACAGTTGCACTATATGGATTATATTTGATAATCTCTCTCCCCGCTCTCCCTCCTTCTCTCTCTCTCTTTCTCTCTCTCTCTCTGTCTCTTTCTCTCTCTCTCTCTCTGTCTCACACACACACACACACACACACACATACACACACACACACTCAGAATACCTGGACTAAGATTAACCAAGAGGGGAACAGCAGTGTTATGTGTGGACAGTGGGATTTCCATTTATTTTTGGCTTTTCTGTTTGGTTGGTTTTGGTTTTGTTCTAACTCTATTTTCTATTTTTTGTAGTTAACTATTTTAATTATTTACAAAAGATAGACATCCTTTTAAATAAAATAAAAATTGTTGTACACAGAGTCTCATATGATTATTTAGACATGGGGTCATGAATGTTTAAAGTACACTGAGGCAATGGGAATGGAAAATAAGGGTAAATTGTGAGAGACACATTGCTTAGAAGTGAGTGTGAAAGGAGGGAACAAGGATGATTCCATAAATAGTGAAAAGTTTAAGTTAGGAAAGTGGGGACTGATTTGAGAGCGGTAACTAGATTTGATTCTGGACATATTGGTTTAATGGGATGACAGGGAACTGTATAAGAAATGTATAAGACAGAGAATTGTACAGAAATATACAAGAGAGAATTTGAACATTCAAGGTGATGTCAGAGTGGAGATATAGGCTCACACATTTATAAAAAATAAAACATACAGTTGAAGGCCAGTAATAGAGACCCAAGGGAAACAGAATAAGGAAAGAAAATGTGAGCCTTGAGGACTGCCCAAATTTGTAAGCAGAAGAGAAATCAATGAAGGATAAAGAGCTGTTAACATCATAATTCATAAATCTGTAACCCAAAGGAGAAAGCAGTTCTGTGCTCAAATACTGGAGTGGGTAAAAAATTTTACACACTGATGGCAAACGCAGTGTGGATTTGTTTTTCCAGTATAACTTTTTTATAAGCTTCCATTCAACTGAGTAGTTTGGGAGAAGTAAAGATGGAAAGAGTAGCATTAACTAGCATGTATCTGAGTCTTACGGGCTTTTTTTCCTCCCTCATCCCTTCTTAACTTGACACCCAGGTGTAAGTTTCATGAAAAACTGGGGTTTACATGAAGTCTGAGACATTTACGCACGTCTCTTCCCAACTCTGTGTTCACTAACATGCTGATAACCTGAAATCAAGCATGGTGTGAATATTGACTCCATAGCAATTATCATATGCTCTAAGTCAGAACTTTGTTTTGCAAGAGGAGAAAGAAAGAAAAACAGAGCTGGCTACACATTTAGCAGCATACCATTCTTTAAATGCCTAATAGCAGTGAGCAACGTGAGATTCTCTTACTATCCTTCAGGTTCTGTGATCACAGAGACGTCCCTCCTCTGCCTGGGCACTGGTCAGCTTGCTAATAGCCACTGACGATGTCTGCAACGGGTCAGTGCAAGACCCAGTCTCTTGGCTTGGGCAGAGCCTAAGGGTCTTTTCCTGCTGACTCAGCCTCACCTTACTTTTATCAGTAGCAAAGATAATTCTGATCCCCCCACCATGTCCTCACTAGGACCTCTTGCTGGAGAGTCTTCTTCCTCGGCCTTCTGCAGTGACCTGCTTCACTCATCTTCAGCAGAAGGTCTGCTGGCTCTCTACTCTTCTATTTCCCTCCTCTCCCATAGGTCTTAGAAAAATTCCTAGGACATATCTATGCTGTTTAGAAACAAAAAGAGGTTTAAAACTGCTAAGTTAGTCTCTGTCTGCCCAAACACTCCACACTGCCATTTTTACTCTGATGCCACCTCTCCTCTAGTCAGTACAGTAGCATATTGATGGTCTCCCAGAGTTCCGGCCAGAAAATGGGGCAAAAGATCCTCTCCTTTGGCTTTTCCTCATCTCCTATCGAATATTCATTTGCCACAAGCTCTGAGCCTAAAAATGAAGCTATTGCCCACATGTCTGGCCATTTGTCCTCTTCCCTTTTATCTTCTTCCGACTTCTCCATCCAGAAGGGTCAGGTTTTCTTTCATAAGGCAAAGTACATCAACTTTTCAGATGCCTCTACTACAGCCTATAGTAATCTCAACTTTCAACAAAGCCTGCTGCTCTAGACTATTGCCCTACTAGCTGCCAAAACTGAGTACTGTCATTCTAGTTTGCACCACCCTTCCCTAAACACACCAAAACTCATTGCTTCAAAAGGTGGGAACCCTGGCTTAGCATGGTAGCTCACGCTTGTAATCCCAGCACTTTAGGAGGCCAAGGAGGGAGGATCACAAGGTTAGGAGTTCGAGACCAGCCTGTCCAACATGGGGAAACCCCATCTCTACTAAAAATACAAAAATTAGCTGGGTGCAGTGGCAAATGCCTGTAATCTCAGCTACTTGGGAGGCTGAGGCAGGAGAATTGCTTGAACCTCAGAGGGAGAGGTTGCAGTGAGCTGAGATTCCGCCACTGAATTTCTGCCTGGGCGACAGAGCAAGACTCCATTTCAGAAGAAAATAAAATGTGGGAACTCTGGGGCAATCATATTTACAGAAAAATCTGTAAACTATTTTTAATATGATCTCATTATGTAAGTTTTATAAATGAGCTACTAAGGTTCATAAACATTGTACATTTCCAAGACAGGAATATAGTATGCAGCGTTTCCCAAATTCATTTGATAAAGGAAATATTTTTCAATGATCACCTTGTGAAATTAATTTTCTATGGAATAAACTTTTGGAGACATTGAGTTACTCAAGAGAACTAAAATAATATTGTGCCCAGAGAGAGAAGAGAAGAGAGAATTTTTTCGATGAAAAGAATAGCTTGTTCTTGGAGGTCTCCATGTGCCTCAAAAACCCAAAATTATTTCTGTTAGAGAAGGTAAACCGGCATTAATTCAACAGACCCTTTGTACATAATCATATGCTATTTCTGACAATGTTAAGGGCTTTTGTAGCTCTGTTATTGATTTTTCTGCCATGAGCAGTTAACAATTGAGTAGGCTGTTCCTTAGAGCTTCCATAATAACTTCACAGATTGAATATGTTAATAGAACTGTAAAAGTGATTATTTTAATCCTGTTGAGCGATTTGTGCAAGGGGAAAATCTGAAAGAAGGCAGCTCTGTAAGGGATTAGACTAAACTCTCCATTATCTGCTTTATGGATTACCTTCCCAGAGCCATCCCAGCGCCAAAATCACTGTTTTATATTCATTTTCTCTGACCTTCTCACTTGATTTTTTTCACTGTTATCCACAACCCAACAGGGACTAGATGAAGAGACACTAGGCTGCTATTATAACAGACTTTTAATATCTGTAACTATTCTGTTATCCTACTGACATTCAAATTAATCTACACAACTCCAAAATGTGGTTAAACACGCAGAACCTGAGGCAGCAGAGATTGACTTTTGTTAGCGTGGTCATGATGTCCCCAAAGTCAAAGTTTGGGTTGAATTTTCACTGGAGCCACATCTTTGCTATTCCACTGGGTCTCCCCTTCACTCCAGGGAAAAGCATCAGAGCCATAGGCCTGTCTTCCTCGTCTCTCAGCTCCCTTGGATAACTCAGATAGACATGACGCCTTGGTGCAGCTGCCTCTGACCCAGCCTGTCTCCCCAGTGGGTTGCCATGGAGAGAGTAGGCTGACTATAGGCCCAACTTCACCAAAAAAAGAGCAATTTGAACAGTGCTTCACAGCCTGCCAGAGACAAGGGGAAGCCGAATAAACACTTTTTAGTATGCAAAACATTCCTTGCAAAAAAATATTAAATTTTTTTAACCATCTTCCGCTACTCTATTGCTAGGCATGCAAAATAGTTAACAGATGGTCTCATGGTTTGTACACAGATCACATAAAGATGTCATATATAATATACATTATATGCCATAAAAAGTTTACAAATATAAGCATGGCTGTGCAAATTTTATACAGATGTACATATTTAAATATCTAGTTCTTTTTGAGTTTACAGATTTCTAGCTGAATGATAATGTTCCATAAAAAAGAAGGAAGCTTTTCTACTCAGAATACAGAGAACCCTGGGAATGGGTGTTACCAAACTCAAATGCACTCCAGACAACCTTCCTTGTCACATAGGAATTCCCACACTATTTTGCAAAAGCAGGGTGATATTATCATGAAAATAAAGTATAACTTCATTTAAAAGCATTACTGATACCATAGGAGCTTCATGTTCATTATGCAATTTTTAAATCAAAATGCTAAAAGTGCAACTGTTTTATGGGGAATGAATGAAACATTCTTATATGAGAAGGAAGGGGGAGTCTTATAAAATAATGGAATTCAAAGTGTTACAGTTTTCTTCTTTTGACTTGTCTTCACTTTCTAATTTTTCTAAAATAAGCATGTGATACTATGACTATAAGAAAAAAAAGTTTTACTCAAAAAATTTGGAAGCCAGCCAAGTGTGGTGGCTCACACCTGTAATCCCAGCACTTTGGGAGGCCAAGGCAGGCAGATCACGAGGTCAGGAGAGGGAAACCATCCTGGCTAATACAGTGAAACCCCATCTCTACTAAAAATACAAAAAAAAAAAAAATTAGGCTGGTGTAGTGGAACACACCTGTAGTCCCAGCTACTCAGTAGGCTGAGGCAGGAGAATTGGTTAAACCTGGGAGGCAGAGATTGCAGTGAGCTGAGATCACGCCACTGCACTCTAGCCTGAG
>CAUYLG010032366.1:0-25883 GCA_963573385.1 Cacajao melanocephalus
GAGAGAGAGAGAGAGAGAGAGAGAGAGAGAGAGAGATTGTGCAGAAAGAGGGTGGAAGGTAGGGGCAGAGAATACTAGTATAACTTCCCAACCAGGAGGAAATACTGCATTTCAAATTTCCAATTAATTCATCAGATCTAATTGAATTACTGGAAAATTCTAACTTGCTAAATATCAGAATATTTCAAGAGTTTAACTGCCTCTGGTGCTTTTTTTTTCCATTGATGAAGTAGTCTCAGACCTGAATTTAATTGACATTCCTGGGCAAAGCATGTTTGGTAAGGCTCGGTGCAATGGCTCACGCCTATAATCCCAGCACTTTGGGAGGTCAAGACGGGTGGATCATGTTAGGTCAGGAGTTCAAGACCAGCCTGACCAATATGGTGAAACCCCGTCTCTACTAAAAATACAAAAATTAGCCAGGCATGGTGGCTTGCATCTGGAGTCCCAGCTACTTGGGAGGCTGAGACAGGAGAATTTCTTGAACAATGGGAGGTGGAGGTTGCAGCGAGCCAAGATTGTGCCACTGCACTCCAACCTGGGCAACAGAGTGAGACTCCATCTCAAAAAAAAAAAAAAATGTTTGGTAAGATTTAACAAATGCTCATGTCTGTGAATTAACTTGTTTTATTTGATAGCTGATAATCTATTTATGTTACATCTAAGCAGTTGTTAAATATTCGGTTCATATTGGACATACCTGTTAGGACTCTGAGATTGCAAATGACAGAAACCTCCTTCACACTGCCTTAAGCCAAGAGGGGAATGTATCTGCTTGTATAACTGAAAATTGAAGGACTTCAAGCATGGATGGATCTAGGGGTTCAAATGATGGTATTAGAATTCAGACTTTCTTTTTATCCATTAGCTCTGCTTTTCTGAATGGCTTCATTCACTAATAACTCTCTCCACATGGTGACCCCCAGCATGCAAGATTCATAAATCTTAAAGGTAGCAATCCCAGATTTTTCATTTTCCCAAATGACCAGAGTTGTTTTGCATAGCAGCTGCATCATTTGGCATTCCCACCAACAGTGCACAAGGGCTTCAGTTTCTCTACAGCCTTGCCAACTTGTGTTATCTTTTTAAAAAATAATAGTGTACTAACAAGTGTGAGATAATTAATATTTTATTGTGGCTTTGATCTGCATTTCACTGATAGTGATATTGAGCCATCTAATCTTTATCAATTTTTCCTCCACTATTAGCTTCTTTTAAATCCTGTATTAGTCTTTTAGTAATTAGCTTAGAGATTCTAATATGCCTCCCTAACTTATTACATTACTTTGAATCATTAATTTTACCATTCCCCAGACCTTGTTGCAAATTACTTGTTTTTTTGAGACAGAGTCTTGCTCTGTCACCCAGGCTGGAATGCAGTGGCACAATCTTGCTCACTGCAGCCACTCCTCTTGGGTTCAGGAGATTCTCCATCCCCAGTTTTCTGAGTAGCTGGGATTACAGGCATTTGCTACCACGCCTGACTAATTTTGTTGTATTTTTAGTAGAGACTGGGTTTTGCCATTTTGGCCAGGCTGGTCCTGAACTCCTGACCTCAAGTGATCCGCTTGCCTCAGCCTCCCAAAATGCGGGGATTTATAGGCATGAGCCACCTCGCCTGGCCCAAATTAAATTATTACAGTCTACCTTGAATTAGTATTTTACCACCTCATGAACAATGTAAAAATCTTCTAACAAGATAATTTCATTTAACTCCCAATTATGACTTTTTGGCTATTAGACCTTTTGACTCTGTCTATATGTCTTTTCTACTTTTCCGTCATCTTCCGTTTTCCACCCTTTTTTCTCTGTGTACTTCAATCTAAATATTTAACTGATCTGACAGTTCATTAATATGTTGTTCTGCTATTTTGAGTCTGCTTTAAAAATTCATCTTTTGGGGCCGGATGTAGTGGCTCATACCTGTTGTTTCAGCACTTTGGGAGGCTGAGGTGGGAGGATCATTTGAGCTCAGTAGTTCAAGATCAGCCTGACCAACATGGTGAAACCCCATCTCTACTAAAAAAAAAATTAGCTGGGCGTGGTGGCATATACCTGTAGTCCCAACTATGCAGGAGGCTGAGGCAGAGAATTGTTTGCACCCAGGAGACGGAGATTGCAGTGAGCTGAGATCCCGCCACTGCACTCCTGCCTGGGTGACAGAGGGAGACCCTTTCTCAAAAACAAAACAAACAAAAAAACCTCATCTTTTGGAATCTTAATGAACGTTTCAGTTCTAGGATTTTTATTTGACTTTTAAACAATACATTCCATGTTTCTGGTACAATTCTCCATGTTTTTCCTTTATCCTCTTAAACATGTTACTATTAATCTCTATTTTGTAATTTCACTATCTGAATTACTGTAAGCCTCTTTTAACTGCCTGCTCTTTTTCTTGGTTTTTGGTTATTTGGATCTTCTGTTTGATTATGACTCACAATGTTGGACATTGTGGATAAAAACTGTAGAGGCTCTGGAAGATGTTATTTCCAAAGAGGGTTAAGTTTTCTGCTGGCAGGCAGATAGAATGCTGTTAGATCACCTTGAGACTGTTGGGATCTCTGGTTTTAGGCTTTTTAGGGCTATTCAGTTTCACTTACTCCTAGAGTTTTAACTGAAAGTATAGGATGCTTACCAAGACCCTTCTATTTTGACAGGACTTGAACTCTAACCTTTGTTTTCTCAACATCAGGTAGGTTCTCTGTTGTCTGATCTCAGCTTACCCTTTAGCCTCTCGGTTACTGTTCTCTACTGGATTTCTTGGCATTTCACCCAACACCTACTTTTTAGAAGTCATCTATTAACTCAAGGGGAAATTGCATACACATTTCTGGACTTGCTTTTCCACAGTAACCCTTTTTCTAGACCCTTACCTCTCAAGTTCCTGTTCTTTTGTCATCCCTCAACTCCAACCTCTGTCTCCACAGTCTCGTAAGAATGACACTTTCTGTTTCTGTCCTATTTCTTAATGCCATGATTCAACAAATGCCCTGAGGAAAAAAGTTAAGTTGAATTTAAGACTTACCTTGGCGTACTCCTCCCCTGGGAGAGGTGTCATAGTCCTTTAAGTCCAGTGTGTAGTGGTGTTCTTTAATGCTGGCAGTTTTTTTTAAAATGCGTTATGTCCTACTTTTACACTTTTCAGACTAGAGGAAGGTAGTCTTGAGATAGGGGCTCAAACAAAAGCCTAAGCACCGCCATCTTATAAAAAAGCCACCTAGGCCCTAGGCAAAGGTGTAGTTCTTAAAACTATTATTGTACTGCAAGTCTCAAAAGTGTTAAAGGTAAAAATTTCCACTGCTACGCCCCTTCCCTTGCAACAAACTGCTAACTTTAGCTTCTATACAAACAGCTTGCCTTATACACCCCTATGCCTCCCTAAACAAAAGTGTGGTTTTGCAACTTAGATGCCTTGCTTCCCCTAAACTCTGGGCCATGGGTTAAAAAAACTAAGTCCTCCGTAGCCACCAGCAGTAAAAACCCTGCAATTTAGCATACTTTTGTCTTGTTGTTAACTTTCTGTGCTAGCCTCAGTGCAACATTTTGGAGGCCCCAGCGAGAACTTTCTCCGTCCATCACCAAACAAAAGCCATCTCAAAGCCTCGGCTAAACAGTTGCCCCCGCCCCAGAAATCCCTAAAAAAGGCGCCCCCTAAAACATTCCAGGGCCCCAGGGTTCAAACCCCGTGGCAACTGTATAACCACGCTGCCAACATTCACCCAAAATTCTTCAGGGTCCTAAAAACCTCTGAAAATAACTCTGTTCTAAAATCTAAAAACCGGTCCATTAGTGTCTATAGCCCAAGTCAAAAAACCAAACGCAGTCACTGCAACTCTAACCCTGGCAAGCCTCCCCAAAATGTCACCCAAAACTCTAACATCTAATAGCTGGTACAGTGGGTATCAACGTTCAGTTGTTTTCCGTAACCTCTGTGTAAGTATAAAAATAGATGTACAACAGTCTGATCCAAGTTGTTCTGTCATGATCAGAACCAATCTGACTTAAAATTCTTCCTCTATAACATTTTAAAGTTCATGTTCTTTTTAAGATTTTCTCTAATTTGGCTGTTTTCTTTTATAATGCTTGGAGGATAAACACAGTTATAGTACAATTATGAGGAGTCCAGGTTTATAATGAGGGTTATGAGAATTACTACATTTTCAAAATTATTTTCTGTATGCTGATATTTGCTTAAAAATGAACAAGAGCCACAGTAACCTAAGGCTTTTTGCCATTTCTGTGTTTACTCAACCACACTTTTGTCCATATCTTTTTCATTTGTACTGGAGGTACTTACCTTCCTTGAAATATTGTAGTTAACATTTGCATAACACTTTAGAGTTTGCAGACTACTACCATATCCATTATAGTCTCATTTGTTTTTCATAACAAGCCTGATAGTATTATTATTTTATAAATGATAAAACTAAGGCTAAAAGTGTTAAACAGACTTAGGTAGTAAATAACAGAGTGGGAACTTGAATATACTACTACTTCCTAATTCCAGATCCTATACAATACTTTTAAAACACTTAAAGCTTAATATTAAAACACATTTACAGAAAAATACATGTAATGCCTTCACCATAGTAGACTACTTAATTATCTTACTCCTTTTTCTCTCAATTTTCTAATTAATTGTTCCTGTTTCTGTATAACTTTTATGTTTATTTTTTATTATTTTGTGAATATTCCATTTATTCTGCTTTCTTTAATTATACCTCTGGTTTTGGACATTACCCTTAATGTACTTTAAGTACATTAAAAATAAACTTTTTTCTTTTAATTTTTTTCTTAGGATAAATGTCTAGGGCATTATTACTGGGTTAAAGAACCTAATCGTTTATAGGACTTAGATGCGTTGGCCCAGGTTACTTTTATTTTTATTCCTATATTCAAGTTATTAGCGAGTCTATTATTGTGTCTATATCATATTCAGAGACTATATTTTTAACTTCTTCTTTTTTATTTGGAGATGGTCTTTCTTTGCTCTGTCACCCATGCTAGAGTGCAGTGGCATGAACACAGCTCACTACAGCCTCAACCTCCTGGGTTCAAGTGATCTTCCACCCCAGCCCCTCAAGTAGTTGGGACCACAGGTGCTTGTCACCATACCTGGCTAATTTTTGTACTTTTTTTGTAGAGATGAGGTTTCACCATATTGCCCAGGGTCTCGAACTCCAAGGCTCAAAATATCTACCCACCTCAGCCTCCCAAAGTGCTAAGATTACAGGTGTGAGCCACCGAACCTGGCTCAGTTTTTGGTTCTCAAAATCAAATTGTTGCCAAGGAGCCTGCTCTTAACTTTTCACACCTGCAAACACAGCATTATTAGGATGTTTAGCACTTCTTTATGGGAGTGCCAGGTTGTCATCATATTATTTATTAAACAATAGCTTTGTATTTGATAAGGACTATTATAATTTAGGGGGAAAGACAGCTCTTCTTTCTAAAAGATAAAAGCTTACTTTTAGTTTGTATATAACGAAATACTATTCAGCCATAAAAAGGAACTAAGTACTGATACCTGCTACAACTTGAATGAACTCTAAAAGTGTTATGATAAGTGACAGAAGTGAGACGCATAAGGCCACATATTATCTGATTCCATTTGTACTAAATATCCCAAATAGCAACTCCACAGAGACAAAAAGTAGATTAATTGTTGCTGGGAGGTGGGGAGAAATGGGGAGTGACAGCTAATGGATACAGAGTTTCTTTTTGAGGTAGGAAAATGTTTTGGAATTAGGGCAGAGTGATGGTTGAACAACCTTGTCAGCATACTAAAAACCACTGAATTGTATACTTTTAGAAGGTGAATTTTATTGTATATGAATTATATGTCAGTTTTTTAAAAGCTTACTATTTTAAGATAAAGTATGTCTATAAGGGACCTTAAAAACATGGTCATCACAGAACTAGGGTACATACTTTAATGAGTTACATGGTAAACAGTATCATCACTTCCTTGCTGTGTGACTCAGAGTAAATTATTTAACATCTGAGTCTTTTTTCTCATCTTAATGGGATGATGATGATGATGACAACAACGATGACTACTACTACTACTACTACTACTACTACTACTACTACCACCACCACCTTTTTCACAGAGTTGCTTCAAGGATTAAATGTGATAATACCTGTAAAGTGCAAAACATAGCACCCATGCAGTGCCCATAAGGAGTCTTTTAGAAGTAATAAGCATTCAGATTCCCGGGATTGTCATAGGCCACACCTGGCAAGAGGTTTACTGAGACGGACAGACTATAGGGGACACAGTTTGCCAGTAGGGAAGCATCTAGCATTAATGGAATTATTTCTCCCACTTTTGTATGTTTTGGTCCACATAGCTGACCAGTCATTCTGTTTGGTCCTCCAAGTGACAGGTCTAGGACAAGGGAGTGAGACTCACATTTTCAGGGCCAGCTTTAGCCCTTAAAGACTAAAATTTTTTTATGACAACTCTAGAGACAGAGCGTCCCGGGTCCCTGTAAGGGACATGTTCAGATACAAGAATCACCATACTCACAGAAGCCCCAAACCATGGCTTTTCTATCAGATATTTATAGTTAATTTTTAGTTTATCCCAAATTGATGCAGTTTGCCTATCAGGGTTTGTAAGCAATGTTGCCTAATAACACAGCTGACATTGTGTCTTCTCATCAGGTTTCTATTGAAACACAGACATAGAAATTTGAGCAAAGGCCCAGTTTCAAGCAGAGGGCAAAAGTTTTGTTTAATGTGTTTCTTTAAACTTTTCCTTCACAGCCTAACACTTATTAAGTGCATGTGAGTGGTTATTTTGCTTTTATCTGTCCATGCAGAATCTTCTAGATCTCTCATCCCCTGTAGTCCTTTCTTAACACCTAACAGCTTCTGGGAAAGTCTAACCTATATATCATATGGTTAAGTTTATTCTTGTTTTTTCCTGGTTCTTTTGATGTCCTTGCCCTCCTTCGCACTATTCAGCTTTGCACAATAGTCCATCACCAGTGTCTCCTGCTTTGCTGAGCTTTTGACAGTCTCCACCAGTGCTATTTCAGGCTTAGAAGTTTTTAGATGTAACTGCTCTAAGCTGACCTCAGGTAGTGAAACTTCTCAGTGGTTTGCTTCAAACTGGGGTAAATCTCCTTTGGATACTCAGAAGAGTCCTGAAACAGTGTTGCTTTGGCCCCAGCTTGTTATAAGAGTTAATTGACTAAACATTGTTTGAGTTGTTATGTCTATCCCTTCTCCTCGAATGTATACATGTATCCAAGGTGTTGGGCAGGGGATGGTTTTGAGTAACAATTGTTATGGTACCCAGGTTTCCTGCTTCTCTTCTTCATCTTGGACTTATCAGACTACTCAGATTTCACTCCTTGTCTAAGGGGTGAATTCTTCAGTACCCTTTGCATCAGTTACCCAAACATATAGAGTGACTTTATTAAGATTATGGGGAAATACAGAATTATTTTATTTATTATCTTTATTAAGATTATGGGGAAATACAGAATTGCTTTATTCTTTTGCTTTTATTACCATGATATCTCCAACAGTAAGAACATTTTTCATAGTTGCTCTTCTATGTCTTATCTTAATGTCAGTCATCAGCAGCACTCGGGTTATTTCTCAGTGTATGGTTGTTAGGCAAATTGTGACTCTGTTTGATGTATAGTACTTGAGGTGGAAATAGCAGGATTTTAATTTGCAATTTGAAGGACACTGAAAGTACTGATTATTCCCCTGGGTTTCCATCTTGAAGGCATAATGCGTAGTCCTTAGGACAAAGTCTTTTTCTGTAAGCCTGAAAACTAAAATCATAATGATTGTACTTTTGTATTTTACAGTGTGTGGACCAGTTGACAAAGATCCAAACTGAATTACAAGAGACAGTGAAAGATTTAGCTAAAGGCAAAAAGAAGTACTTTGAGACTGAACAGATGGCTCATGCAGTACGAGAGAAAGCTGACATCGAGGCAAAGTAGGTGTTTTAGCATTTCTGAGAAAGTAATTATGCAAATAAATGTTATTGTTGCTAATTGTTTGTTCTCTGTTAGTAGTGAGTATGGACCTATTCTCAGGTAGTGATGGTTTCTTTTGACCTTCATATGTTATATACTTTAGGTCACGTTTTTTAAATTGGCTGATTTTTATCTAAATTAATATAGCAAAATGGGAATATTAGATTAGTCAGTTTTCACATTAAATTGAATTTTGAAAAGGAAAGAAAGTAAATGAACGTTGTATTTACAGACTTGAAAGCTTATCAAAAGCCTAAAGTCGCTGCTATGGTATCTGAATATCAGGGTTTAAGAGCCTCATTTTTCTCATGCTGGACTGTCAGTCAAATCAGTGGTAGATGGAAATCCCTGTGATCCTCTGGATGCCACTGAAGGTCCATGAACACATCAAGTGAATAAGAGCACTGACCTCCATGTAGAAACCCTGCCACCAGCACTGTTTTTTCTCTTTTACACAAAAATTTAGTGTATATGTACATACTTTGTCATGTACGCTTTAGGAATTGTATGAATTTCCCTTTCAAGATATGTGAATTATAAGTCCCTTTTTTTGAGAATAAGTAGGAAAAGAAGGAACTGGCAACTGGTAATAGAAGGTAATATAAAGCAAGCAATATAATAGAGATTTTTGCAATGACAATTTGAGGAAAGATAAAAAGTTGTTGAGAAAAAGCATGTATAGAACTGGACTCTGAAGAGGTCTGTGAGGACAGCTGAGACTCTGGTTCAGTGTGCCGACTGATGCAGAATCTAGGAGTCTGAACTCCTAGTCATAAAATCAGAAAGCCTTTGAATACCTGTACTGACAGACCAGCAAGGAGCGGGGTGTCTTTCTAATACGGTTTTTATCCACAAGAAACATAAGCAACCTTATAAGCAACTTGTGAAAATTTAGGGGCTTCCCCAGTTTACCAAGAGATGGTGAGTATTCATGAAGGACTTGATGTTACAATATTTTCGCAATTTATTTTATTGTATTTATTGTTTTATTCTTTGAACATACAAATATTTCCTGTACTTTTATAGAGTCAATGATCTTCTCAATAAGACCTGAAGTTTTTAGATTAGATCTCCGTTGGGAATATACTGTCATGGTCATTTTTAGGAACTTGTTTTCTTAAACTCTCAGGGATCCTAGAACAGAGAATTGGCAGATTTGTAGAGTATATATAAACACCTAATTTACCCACGGCCCACAGGATGAACACGAGCACAGTGGAAGGCTGTTTCTGAGAAGTGTGGATTTGATAGGTTGTAATTCACAGAGCTGATCACAAGGAATGGCGTTCTAACATGGCCCAGATTCAGAGGGGTACAGCAAGTTATTAGACACACTAATGTTTAACTTTTCAACTACAGAATAAGAAATGCCTCTTTATCTTCATTTATTCGCTGTTTGTTGAATAATTACTTTATATTGGGTAAGGTGAGTACAGAGATGAGTAAGGTAAGCTTTGTGCCCTCAAGGAGTTTAAAGCCTAGAATTAGAAACTCAAAGAAATTAAGTACCTAAAGTCACTTAATAGTAACTGATAATTTATTTGCAGTAGTAATGTGAAAACACTCTTAGGAAAGCATAGAAAATATAGAGGTTAATTTCACCTAATGATAAAGGAAACCATCACAGAGGTGATATTTGGATAGAATCTTGAGGAATGAGTATAAATTTTCTTAGTAGAGTTGAGGAGGAAGATCAGGAAGGGGAAATTAAACTGTACTACCTATAGTTTTGATAAATGATTTGATAGATGGTGTGGCGATGCACACATTAGGAAAGACCATACAAGGAAAAAGGATACAAGTTGAAGGAGATGATGAATTTCATTTTGGATATGTATGTTCTGAAGAGCCTGTGAAACACGGGTGAATGTTTGGAAGATAGTCAGATATCTGGTACTTAAATGAGAATTTAAGCCTCAAGATCTCGCTTTGAGGGTCAGTTGCCTATCAGATGGTTAGTTACAATAATAAAATTCCATCTAGAGTAGATGAGAAGTTGAGTTTGGAACCCCAAGGAACATAATTTTGAAGGGTAAATGGTAAAGAGTAGCACACAGTATAGTTCATTATTTGTGTAGTATTTGGGTGTAAAAATCCTGCCTTATTTTTTCTAGATTGCAATCTTTGAGAACAGGTACTGTCTTATTCTATCACTAATACCTACTTTAATACTGCACATGAAGTATATTAGGATTAGGAAATAAAGCAGAAGCCAGAAACTTAAAATCTTACATTGGAAGATGTAGATGCAACTCAGCCTATTTGGATAATGACTGTGAAAAAAAAAAAGAGAACTAGGAATATCCCCAAACACAGTCTTATTCTGAAAAGGCTTTCTCAGATTTGAGTTTATGGCCTTTACTGGAGAAAACAAGAATATGATTAATAGAAATAAAATAATTATGAAATATGACTATGACAAGGTAAAAAATAGCAGGAATCTTTCAAACCCAATTTTTTTTTTTTTAACAGTGGAGAAGTAGTTGGGTTGCGTATGTCTTCATCCCTAAATATTTTCTCTTGTTAGAAAAATAAGAGTCTGCTTTTCCTATGTTCTTCACGCTGGCTTTGCAAAGACTAGCTGCTCCATCATCCAGTCCCAAATTGGCCAGCAACTTTACTTCATGGGGCACAGCTGCCAGCACATTCATTGAACTCTCCCATGGAAATCACCCTGGCACTGTAGGCAAGACAAACATTGCAGCTTTAAAATAAATAAATAAATAAATCACTGGTCCTGGGAGTGTTGCTTGTTCCCTAGCATTTGTCTGTTGACATTCTCCATATGGTTATCTCTAGCTGTTTGGGTAAAATCAACATGCTTGTACTACTGATTGCTAGATTATGGTTACTCTCCCAAACTGAGAAGGATCAAGGGAGATAAGAACACAGGAGTGGGAGAAGATTACATCATACAGGGCAGAGAGTCCCAGGGCTTTCTCAATAAGTTCAGACTATCCCCTAAGAGCAAAGGGGGCACACAGACAGGTACCCATACAAAAAGTACTTTTAGTGGTGGGAATAATAGAAGTAAGGACTTTGTAGAGCCTGTTGATTGCATTATTGCATTCCTGGTCTTATTAGAGCCTTTCACACACAGCCCCAAAAGCTTGCTGACACTTGCCTCCATAGGTTGGTTGTCCCTGGGTCTCTCTAACCTTTGCAGGAACTAGAGTGTGTGAAGTTGTATGATACTGAGAATAGCCTATAGTTTGATGGCTCTTGTTTGTTAGGAGACACCAATATATTTTGGTGGTTTTTTTTGGTAAAGTTTTGTTGTTGTTGTTGTTTTGTCATTCTGGATATTTTTCTTATATTAATCTCAATATTTCCTGTTTTACCATAATGTTAAATTCTTCCTGTAGTAAAATAAAGGAAAATAATTATTATTCTTGGTTTTCCATTTTTCATTCTTAGAACAGTATCTTGAAAAGAGGTTATTTTTAAAATGTAATAATATCATATTTAGTAATTTTATTGATATAATTTGACTTTATTAAACATACTTTTCTATTTTTATTACAGATCTAAACTTAGTCTTTTTCAATCAAGAATCAGTTTACAGAAGGCAAGTGTAAAGGTGAGTTTTCAATAAGTGTATTTCACAACTGAGAAACCTCTTAGCTTATAAAACAGAGAATTGGATCTTTGAGGGTGGAGGTAGATTATTTCTACCTTAGAGAAGCATTTTAAAGTCACAGACTCAGAGAGGAACTTTCCCTCCCAGTTCATGGGGTTTTTTCACTCAGTTGTCAACACCTTAGACACAGCTTACTTCTCAAGACTATGTTAAGGATAAGTTTCTATACCTTACCTACTTAGGTAGCCTGTTGTCTTTATCTCCTAGGTCCAAGAGACTTAATCTAAGGGCTTTGGAAAGCTCTACAAAATCTATTTCATTTAGATTTAGACTCCTGAGCAGATATTCTGGGCCAGATGTGAGTGAGTTTTTCCTTCAGAAACTTCACACTGTGGAATGCCTGATTAAGTAAGCTTAGAGGCTGGCTGTGGCTGCCAGGCTCCAAACTAGCATGCAGTTCATCTGGCACATTAGAAGTGCAGATTTTTAAAAAACTATTTTCTAACTTCACTAGATTTACCCATGCCTTTGAAGATAAGGTACTTAATTTCAGAACCTTTATTTACCCATTTGAATAAAATGAGCAAAATATTTTTAAGTTATCTACAAAACTTTAGAAGTATGTTAAGCAATTATTTGAAAATGCTCCTACCCTATATAACAGTTCTAGTCACTGTTTGATTTCTCAGTAGTGATGAATAATTTTTATATCTGTATAAATGTCTTCCCCACATGGTTACCTTTATTCTTGTTGGGGAGCCATTAATTGCAAACTAAGAGTAGGATTCCTGTGTGTTTTGCAGTACAATATCAGTTTGCAGTGATCATTTTCTTTTGCTATGTTTTAGTTAAAAGCCCGGCGATCTGAGTGTAATTCCAAAGCTACCCATGCAAGGAACGATTATCTTCTTACCCTAGCAGCAGCAAATGCACATCAGGATCGCTACTATCAAACAGATTTAGTTAACATTATGAAGGTAATACAGCTTTCATATCTGTGGTAATTTTACTTCATTAAAAACAAAAACTCAGGAGTTGGGTGTTGGGTTTATGGGATTGAATCTGTAGAAGAGTAGCCAGACTATGTTGCATTTCATTGGAATATACTTGTTATTGTTTGGGTAGCATCTGTTTCAGATGATTTGGATTAATTGTTAGCTAAGAAAATGTTTACAGACAAGTCACAGTAAAGGATTATATTATTCCGTAGGTGTGGCAAACATTTGTTGTCTAGTGGTTATTGATATAGAAGATAAGAGAAATAACTCTTAAACTGAGAAACTGCTGCTGAGCTGTTTTCTGAGACTCATGTCATTGTTTCAATAAAATATTGAAGATTCTGCCTAGCTTCAATATTTTAGCATAATTTTTTGTTAGCTTGTATCTATATTTTCTGAAAAATTTTATGTTTTATGCAAAAGAATATTTCTATTAAAAATTTATTTTAATAAATAAATCTCTTAGCCTGAATTTTTTATTAATTAGAATTTTGGCCGCAACTATGTTTAATGATAATTATAAGGCCTTTTTAAATTTTAGTATTTTAGAGACAAGATCTGGTTCTGTTATCCAGGCTGGAGTGCCAGTGGTATGATCACGATTCACTGCAGCCTTGAATTCCTAGGGTCAGGCAGTCTTCCCACCTCATCCTCCTGAGTAGCTGGGATCTAGGTGCATGCCACTATGCCTGGTTGCTTTTATTTTTAGAAAAAGGAGTCTTGCTATGTTGACCAGACTGGTCTCAAACTCCTGGCTTCAAGCGATCCTTCCTCCTAAGCTTCCCAAAATGCTGGTATTACAGGTGTGAGTCGTTGTGCTTGGCTGTTTTTTATTTCTAAAAAACTTAGATTTTTAAAAATTTTAATAACTTTATCCTGAATTTATAGGTAAAATTGCACGTTACTATTTGACAATTTTGAGCTGCCTATGGGACAAACAAAAGAATATGTTCAGTAGGTATATGAAGATATCTGTCCTCTGGGTATTATGTTGAAATGCAGATAGATTAAATTACAGTTTGTGTACCCAAACTTGATCTAGTTTTTCCCTGTTTGTATCACCTATGATGTGTCTTTAATTTTCACTGAAGTAAAGAGAAGAGGGTGGAGGGAAAGGAAACCTTTTTATTCTGTTGCCAGGTTTCTCCCTTGTTGCTGGCAGACAAGCTCTGCTTTGGATTGTAGCTGTCATTCTCCTGTTTTCTGAAAACCCAAACATTTTATCATTTTGTTTTTTCTTTTATTTTCAACCCATCCCCCTCAAATGTATTGTTCTTAATGACTAACAAACACATTGCTGTCGTTGAAATCCTTAATTTACAAATCAGCAATTGTGAATGGGGATGCAGCCAGAGCAGGTGCTCTTTTTTCTGTAGTAGCTCTGGGAAAGAGGTCAAGTCTGGCCAGAAACCACAAGTTCTTTCCTTGAAAGTAGAGATGGGACAGTTACTGGAAACTTCAGGCAAAAACAAGATTGTTGAAGGTAGTCAAACTGGACTAAGAAGTATCCTACTGCAAAACTTTTTTTCTTTCCTTTTTGTTCACTGCCTGAAATCCCCTTTTCCTAGCTTCTGTTGTGACTTCTGCTTGTTAGAATACAGGTTAGAAAATACAGAGACAAGGAATTTTTTTGTCATCTCAGATGAGAACTCTGCATATATTTTCCATAAAGCATTAGACCTAGAGGTTTAGGTGTTTTTGTATATATATATTTTTGAGACAGGGTCCTGCTCTGTCATACAGGTTGGAGTAGAGTGGCTTGAACATGGCACACTGCAACCTGAACCTCCTGGTCTCAGGGATCCTCTTACCTCAGCCTCCCATGTAGCTAGGCCCACAGATACATACCACCACATCCAGATAATTTTTTGATTTTTTTTTTTTTTTTTTTTTTGTAGAGACCGGGTCTCACTTTGTTGCCCAGGCTAGTCTTCAACTCCTGGGCTTAAGAGATCCTCTCACCTCAGACTCCCCAAATGCTGGGATTATAGGGGTAAGCCACTGGGCCTGGTTGGTTTTAGTATCGTATTAGGTATTGCATACTGCTTCAGAGTTACAAGGATCAACATTTACTAAAGATGATTTTTAACACAGTTTGCACTTAAGGTTGTGATTTACTATATCCTATGTATGTCTACAATCATATCAGAGCTATATATTTTTCCCTATGAACATTTTTAAATGAACATTATATCAGTTTAAGCAAAGCAAAAATAAAATTCTATTTTTTAAAATCAGATCTATAGCTAAAAAAGATGGCCTTCAATAAGCCAGGGAAGGTACATTCTTATGTAGGGTATCTGCTCTCTGCCTAAAACAAAGAGGAAGTTAAACGGCCTGGCCGGCTCACAAATTAGTACATGTTCTTGAACTTACTTTGAAGTCTTCATGCTTATACTTGATCAGCATTACATAGGTTATGCTTTGGAGTACTGATTAAATGAAACATTGTAGGGTACTAAACTGATTAAAAATAGAGGCAGGGGTCCCTCCTGCCCCTTAAAAATGAGAAAATGTATTTTCTGCGTTCATATACTGTGTATTAACTCGTTTTCTTCCTCATGGTAATTCTATAGTCTGCAGTACTGGAAAACTCCTATCAATCATGCTGTTAACCACTTAGTACATTTCCATCATTTAATTGACAGTGGCCCTTAGATGCCTTTCTCGGAGATATCTGTTATTCTGAATTAATGTTAAGGAGATATCTGTTTTTCTGAATTAAGTTAAAGTGATAAAGTCCTAGTTAGAATCTTTTTAAAAATGACTGTGTAGCTTAAAAGTAGGATATTTGGGGCTGGGCACGGTGGCTCACGCCTGTAATCCCAACACCTTGGGAGGCCAAGGCCCGTGGATCGCCTGAGGTCAGGAGTTTGGGACAAGCCTGGCCAACATGATGAAACCCCATCTCTACTAAAAATACAAAAAAAAATTAGCCAGGCATGGTGGCTGGCACCTATAATCCCAGCTACTCAGGAGGCTAAGGCAGGAGAATCACTTGAACCCAGGAGGCAGAGGCTGCAGTGAGCAGAGATTGTGCCATTGTACTGCAGCCTGGGTAACAAGAATGAGACTTTGTCTCAAAAATAAAAAGGGGGGTGATATTTGATTGATTGGTTTAACCATACACAGTTAAGAGCCTCTTACAGCGTGCTAGCTACTGAGTTAGGCTTTGGGAAGAGACAAAGATGAGTTAGACATACTACTCATCCTCAAAGAGCTCAATATGGTAGAAGAGAGAGAGAGAGAGAGATACATATATGTAGGTAATTGCAAATTAGAGTGATGGAAATCACTTACTGCTAGAGGACTGTAGTTGGTAATAATAATAGCTATCTTTTTTTTTTCTCTCTTTTCTGTGCCTCTCCCAAAAGATAGCTATCTTTTTTATTGCTTAACATTGCCTTGGCATTATCCTAACCACTTAATACATGTTACCCTTTCTCATTTTCTTCGTTATCCTGGTTAAAGTTCACAGCTCATTATTTAAATAATATTGTAAGTTATGCTCTTATCTTTGCCCTTTTTCAAATGAAATGAAATCTCAACTCTGATGAACCCCTGTAACTGGATAATCTGTATCTAAGCAGCCAAATACTGCTGAAGAAAAGTTTCAGTGGAGCAGATTCATGATCATAAATTAACAGAGGAACCAGTGCAGCAGTCTCAACACTGCTTAGATAGCCTACTGTCTTTCCTTAGTTAACGTTTCCTACAGTTTTTAACAATTATTTAAACTCTTCCCTCCTCTGCAAACCCCAAACTTACCCCTTCTCTTTTATGCTTAGCAATTGGGTTTTCTTCCTAATTTACAGAGACAATAGAAACCATTGGAAGGCAGCTTCATTATTGTCCTCTATCTGACACCTGATTTCATTTGTATTCAGGACTTCCAGAGTCTCAGTAGCAGTTGTGCCTATCTAAAGGTGATCTTTTCACCTCAGCTTTGGATTATATCTCATCCCCTCCTGCCTTCTTAGGGACCAAAACATTTAATTATTCTCTGTTCTCTTCATATTTCCTGGACATTCTTTTCTTACATTGGCAGTTGTTATCTCGGTGGTAACAACCCTCATTATGACTGTCTTTTGAGTTACAGTCTTCTAATCTGGACTAGTTGCCCTCTGTGTCAGATGCAAGTATTTATCCTGAGATCTCCCTATATGTCTCTATTGTGTTAGATCTCCAATTTTCTTTATATGTCTTCTTTTCTTTTTTTCTTGATTTACACTGTTCTTTGGTAGAGCATATCCTCCAGTACCTTCTTGAGAAAGTGGACATGGGAGGTAAGTTTTTTGAGATACTATGTTTATGAAAATGGCATACTCTGTGCTTGTACTTGGGTATGGAATTAAAGGTTGAAAGCGCTTGTCATTCAATATTGGAGTCCATACTTCATTGTTTTCCTGTTTACTGTGTAAGTATTGAGCATCCAAAGCCATCCTAGTTCTTGATTATTTGTATCTGATCTAATTGTTTTTTCTTTTTTAGAAGTTTATGGAATATTCTCAGTGTACCCTTTGATTTCTTGGATTAATTCTTCCCTTTTGTTTTCTCTCTCTGGAACTTCCCATTATTAAGATGTGAAATCTCCTAGCTTGGTTCTTTAAATTTCATTTCTTTCTTATTTTCCATCTTTGTCATTATGGTCTACTTTTTGGGAGACTTCTTCAACTTCGTAGTTCATTTCTTTTATTGGACTTTTAAGTTTTTCATAATAGTTTTAATGTATGCAGGTTCTCTTTTCTCCACATCCTTACAGGCATTTGTATTGCCTGTTGTATTAATTCATTTTCACACTGTTGAGGCCAGGCATGGTGGCTCACTCCTGTAATCCCAGCACTTTAAGAGGCCGAGGCAGGCGAATCACCTGAGATCAGGAGTTCGAGACCAGCCTGCCAACATGGTAAAACCCCATCTCTACTAAAAATACAAAAAAATTAGCCAGGCATGGAGGTGTGCACGTGTAGTCCCAGTTAATTAGGGGGCTGAGGCACAAGAATTGCTTGAACCTGAGAGGTGGAAGTTGCAGTGAGCTGAGGTCGTGCCACTGCACTCCAGCCTGGGCAACAGAGCAAGACTCCATCTCAAAAAAAAAAAAGGAACTACCTGAGACTAGGTAATTTATGAATAAGAAAGGCTTAATTGACTCAGTTCTGCATGGTTGGGGAGGCCTCAGGAAACTTACAATTATGGTAGAAGGTGAAGGGGAATCAAGGCCCTTTTTAACATGGGGGTAGGAGAGAGAAAGTGAAGCGGGAAGTGCCACTTTTAAACTATCAAATATCATGAGAACTCAGTCACAATCATGAGAACAGTGTTGGGGGAATTGCTCCCATAATCCAGTCACCTCCTACTAGGACCTTCCCTTGATAAATGGGGATTACAATTTGAGATGAGATTTGGGTGGAGACACAGAGCCAAATCACATCATCTGTCTTTGGATAAAAGTCATTTGAACTGGGGTGACATGCTATCTAATTATAGTTTTAATTTGCGTTTCTCTAATGATCAGTGATGTTGAGTACCTTTTTATATGCCTACTTGCCATTTATACGACTTCTTTTGAGAAATGTCTATTCAGATCTTTTGCTGATTTGAAAAATCGGATTATTAGATTATTTTCCTATAGAGTTGTTTGAGCTCCTTATATATTCTGGTTGTTAATCCCTTGTCAGATGGATAGTTTGCAAATTTTTTTTCCCATTCCATGGGTTGTCTCTTCACTTTGTTGGTTGTTTACTTTGCTATGCAGAAGTTTTTAAACTTGATGTGATCCTATTTGCCCATTTTTGCTTTGTTTGCCTGTGCTTGCAGTGTATTACTCAAGAAATCTTAGCCCAGTCCAGTGTCTTAGAGAGCTTCCCCCAATGCTTTCTTTTAGTAGTTTCATAGTTTCAGGTCTTAGATTTAAGTCTTTAATCCATTTTGATTTGATTTTTGTATATGGTGAGATATGGGTATAGTTTCATTCTTCTTCATATGAATATTCAGTTTTCCCAGCACTTTTCCCCCAATGTATGTTCTTGGCACCTTTGTTGAAAATGAGTTCACTGTAAATGTGTGGATTTGTTTCCGGATTCTCTGTTCTGTTCCATTGGTCTGTGTGTCAGTTTTTATGCCAGTACCATAGTGTTTTGGTTACTATAGCTCTGTAGTATAATTTGAAGTCAGGTAATGTAATTCCTCCAGTTTTGTTTTCCTCTATCCTAATTATTCTGAAGAATAAGATCAGGCCAGACACAGTGGCTTATGCCGGTAATCCCCGCACATTGGGAGACCGAGGTGGGAGGATCACTTGAGCCCAGAAGTTTAAGACCAGTCTGGGCAGCATAGTGAGACACTGTTTCTATAAAAAAATTTAAAAATCAGCTGAACGTGATGGCACATCCCTGTAGTCCCAGCTATTCAGGAGGCTGAAGTGGGAAGGTAACTTAAGCCCAGGAGTTTAAGGGTACAGTGAGCTGTGATCGTGCCACTGCACTCCAGCCTGGGTGACAAAGTGAGACCTCGTATCTTAAAAAAAAAGAAAAGGAATAAGTTGATGTTGATAGCGAAATAGAAGTATTTGGACAGATTTCTCCAAGAAATATTTATTTCTTATGGCAGTAGTGATTACAATACATACTGAATAGATCATTATGTATATTATCAGGCAGATTTATTTGAACTCCAAAGTAAAACAAACAAAAAACTGTTGCTAAACCCTGGAAATTGGATAGCTGATTTCATCAAATCTATAGAAATCAGCTCAGCTGTTTTGTGGTGAGATAATTTGTTTCTCAACATGTTCCTTTTTCGTAGCATGTTATTGTGCAGTATATGAACTAACATTTTTTAGAAGCTTGTGAAATATTTCCTTTGTGATTTGGATGAGGAAGAATGAGATACAATGTGTCACAGTAGAAAAGAATACAAACATCAATTTAATAAAAGATTTTTTAAAAGCTTACCAATTCTTTATTATTATTATTATAATTTAAGTTCTGGGGTACACGTGCAGAACATGCAGATTTGTTACGTAGGTATACATGTGCCATGGTGGTTTGCTGCATCCATCATTCTGTCATCTACATTAGGTATTTCTCCTAATGCTATCTCTCCCCATCCCCATTTCCCCGGCTGTTGCTCCCCTAGCCCCCCACCCCTCAACAGGCCCCGATGTGTGTGATGTTCCCTTCCCTGTGTCCATGTGTTCTCATTGTTCAACACCCACTTATGAGTGAGAATATGTGGTGTTTGGTTTTCTGTTCTTGTGTCAGTCTGCTGAGAATGAAGGTTTCCAGCTTCATCCATGTCCCTGCAAAGGACATGAACTCATCCTTTTTTATGGCTGTATAATATTCCATGGTATATATGTGCCACATTTTCTTTATCCAGTCTGTCATTGATGAGCATTTGGGTTGGTTTCAAGTCTTTGCTGTTGTGAACAGTGCCACAGTAAATGTATGTGTACATGTGTCTTTATAATAGAATGATTTATAATCCTTTGGGGATATACCCAGTAATGGAATTGCTGGGTCAAATGTTATTTCTGTTTCTAGATCCTTGAGGAATCAACACACTGTCTTCCACAATGATTGAACTAATATACACTCCCACCAACAGTGTAAAAGCATTCCTATTTCTCCACATCTTCTCCAGCATCTGTTGTCTCCTGATTTTTTCTTTTTTTTTTTTTTTTTGAGATGGAGTCTCACTCTGTTACCGAGGCTGGAGTGCAGTGGTGCAATCTTGGCTCACTGCAACCTCTGTCTTCCAGGTTCAACCAATTCTCCTGTCTCAGCCTCCTGAGTAGCTGGGATTACAGGCACATGCCACCACGCCCAGCTAATTTTTTGTATTTTAGTAGAGACAGGTGTTTCACCATGTTGCCCAGGCTGGTCTCGAACTACTGAGCTCAGGTAATCCACCCTCCTCAGCCTCACAAAGTAGTAGGATTACAGGTGTGAGCCACCGTGCCTAGCCTCTTGATGTTTTAATCTTCACCATTCTAACTGTCGTGAGATGGCATCTCAAAGTGGTTTTGATTTGCATTTCTCTAATAACCAGTGATGATGAGCTTTTTTTCATATGTTTGTTGGCTGCATAAATGTCTTCTTTTGAGAAGTGTCTGTTCATATCTTTCACCCACTTTTTGATGGGGTTGTTTGTTTTTTCTTGTAAATTTGTTTAAGTTCTTTGTAGATTCTGGATATTAGCCCTTTGTCAGATGGGTAGACTGCAAAAACTTTTTCCCATTCTGTTGGTTGCCAGTTCACTTTAATGATAGTTTCTTTTGCTGTGCAGAAGCTCTTAAGTTTAATTAGGTCCCATTTGTCTACTTTGGCTTTTGTTGCCATTGCTTTTGGTGTTTTAGTCATGAAGTCCTGGCTCATGCCTATATTCTGAATGGTATTGCCTAGGTTTTCTTCTAGGATTTTTATGGTGTTGGGTCCTATGTTTAAATCTTTAATCCATCTGGAGTTAATTTTTGTATAAGGTGTAAGGAAGGGATCCAGTTTCAGTTTTCTGCATATGGCTAGCCAGTTTTCTCAGCATCATTTATTAAATAGGGAATCTTTTCCTCATTGCTTGTTTTTGTCAGGTTTGTCGAAGATCAGATGGCTGTAGATGTGTGGTATTATTTCTGAGGCCTCTCATTGTCCCCTCCTTCCTACCCTCCCCAGCCACTGGTAACCACTGTTGTTCTCGCTACTGCTGGATACATATGTAAATGAAAGGAAATCAGTATGTTGAAGAGATGTCTTACAGTACTATTCACAGTAGCTAAGATGTGGAATCAACCTAAGTGTCCATCAGTGGATAAATGGATAAAGAAAATGTGGTATATGTACACAATGGAATATTATTCAGCCATAAAAATGATCGGAATCCTGTCATTTGCAGCAACATGGATGACCCTGGAGGACATTTGTGAAATAAGCCAGGAAAAGAAAGCCAAGTTCTTTTTTGGCTTTTATGGCTAAACATAAATTCCAAATATCTTCCTCATTCATATGTAGGATTATGTAACTCATCTTTTTTATTTAGTCATGGCTCTTCTGGTTTCTCTGTCATCTCTAGCTCTTGTACCTCTGATTCACCTAATGTCTGTTCACTTAATAAATTAGCATGGAAGTCTTCAACTCTCAAGCTTGGCTTACTGCTTCTCTTGCTTTATATCCTTTTCATTTTAAATTCCTCTTTCTTGGAGAGAGTAATCATTTGACTTAATTCCTATAAATACTGTTTGATTCTCAAATCTATCTGCAGCCTTGCCTTTTAATTATCCATATTTGTGCCTTTACCATTGGTACGTGTGACTACTTAGAGTAACTAAAAATAAATCAGTGTTAAAATTCTGTTTCCCAGTCACAGTAGCCATATTTCAAGGGCTCAAAGGCCACATGTGACTAATGTCTACCATGTTGGACAGTGCAGATATAGAACATTTTCATCATCTTAGAAAATTCTGTTGGACAGCAGTGCTCTAAAGCTTATTTTGTTTTTACTTGTTATGGGATGAATGTGTGCTCTAAAGTTCATGTGGTAGAAACTAATTCCCAATGCAAAAATATTCAGAGGTGGGACTTTTAAGAGGTCATTAGGTCATGAGGGCAGAGCCCTCTGAATGGATTATTGCCATTGTTGTGAGAGTGAGTCATTTATTACAGGATGGGGTTCCTGATAAAAGGAGGAGTTTGGCCCCTTTCTGCTTTCTCTCTTGTGCTCTCTTGCTTTTCTGCCTTCCACCATGGGATGATACAGCATGAAGGCCCTTGCAAGATGCAGGCCCCTAGACCTGGACTTCTCAGCCCCAAGAACCATGAATCAAATAAAGACGATGTTTATAATTAGCCAGTCTGTGGTATTCTGTTATAGCAACAGAAAATGGACCAAAACATTTGTTTTCTACCATCTCCCCATTATCTGCTGGTCATTTTTCCCAATAGCCATGTCCATGGTTATATTTGATTATTTCATAATTTAATTGCTCCTTAATTTGCGCTCTAGATCTTTAGTTATATCTTGTTAAAGAACAGAGGTTTTGGCAAACGTTTTCTGTAAAGGGACAGTCGGTAAATATTTTAGGCTTCTATGTTGTGGTTACTCAGTTCAGCTGTTTCAGTACAGGCATTGACAATATATAAACAGATGAATGTGGCTATGTTCCAATAAAACTTTATTTGCAAAACTAGGTGATGGGCTGGATTTGGCCTACAGGCCTTAATTTGCTTACCCTTGTTATAGAACTTTAAAAACTGTGTTATGAATGTTCTAACTATATAAATATGCTGAAGATAATAAAATGAGTACCCATTTATCCAACCACTAAGCTTCAAAAATGAAACACTCGCAGTACAGTGGAAACCTCCTATGTGACTCCTCCCAAAACACCTCCCTTTTGTTCAACACATTGTAATCACCACTCTGACAGTGTCTTAGATAGTATCATGCCCTATAATACTATGCAACTTGCATTTTTCCCACTCAACATTGTATTTGTTGAGATTCATTTGTATGGATTTTTAACTTTCTTTATCTTTGCTATATAGTATTTCATTATATATATATCATAAATAACTTACCCATTTTCTTAATGGAAATTTTAGTTGTTTATTGTTTTACTGTTATAAACAGTGCAGTTATCAACAGTCTTGTACATGCTCCCTGGCTCATTTGTGCAAGAGATTCTTAAGGGAATATACTTAGAAGTGGTATGTATTAGAAGCCATACAAAAGAATGCCAGCTTACAATCCCTTTATTGTACCTTTCAACATTGTTTGCATATCATTTTAAGCTCAGGAACCATTTGAGTTTGTACTAGGTGATAGGCACTTTGTGATACAGAAGTGAATTGGATGTGATCCATACCGTCATTGGGCTTTCAAGGTTATTCTCTGGTGCCACCCTGAAAGGGCTTATGGAATATGGGGTAATAGATTCTTTCCCTGCTACATTGATTATATTATGACTGGTTCTCTGTGACTCAAAAAGATAAAAATAGGATACTGCTTGCAAATGTTTACCAAACTTCTAAAGTAATTATTTTGAAATATTTTTAGCAGTGAACAACTTTTTAAAACAAACTCCTACGTAGAATCTTTATCTATAAAGCAGATAAAAGGAAATTATTTGGTTAAAGCTTGTGAGCCTGTTTCTTCTTTGTGTGTTTTCCCCACTCCCATACCTGCCTGTGACATTCTCTACATTTCCGTGGTTCCTAAGGCATCAGGCTGAATACTAGGGTGCTTTGAAATATAGTTTGGAAACAAATGTTCTAAGACAGGATTTTCCAACTAGCAAATTTCTTATAGAGGTGTAAGCCTTACCTAGATGATCTTAATTTTAGACTTTTTGAGGTATTCTCATAAAAATATAAATCAGAACGTGGTAATCAAATCACATCCTCCAGAGGACAGGTCTAACAGGTAATTGAATATGCTTATTTCAGAGTTGAATGTCTTGAGCTGGAGAATCTACAATAGATGGGGAGTACTGATGCAGAGAATATATAAAACTATTAACGAGAGTATTGTATAGGGTGACAAGAGGCGTAAGAAGAAAATTTTAAAGAAATCAACTCTATCTTTAAATCAGTTTTATTGAGGTACAATTAATATACAATAAGATGCATCTATTTTAAATATAGGGTTGGTTGAGTTTTGACAAATGTGTTTAACCATATACTCACTATCATAATCGCCATCAATATCTAGAATATTTCTATCCTCTCAAACTTTCTCTCTTGTTCCTTTGCAGTTATATTTTATTTCTATTGCTATGCAACAAATCACCACAAACCAGGTTTTTTAAACTACTCCCCATTTATTATCTTTGAGTATTGTAGGTAAAAAGTCCAGGTAGGCTTAGCCAGGTTCTCCGCCTAGGGTCTCATGAGGCCAAAATCAGAATGTCACCTTGGCTGCATTTTTGTCTGGAGATTCTGAGGAAGAATCTCCTTCCAGGGTCATTCGGGCAGTTGGCAAAACCCATTTCCTTTTGGTTGTAAGACTTAACCGTTTTCTTGCTGGCTGTAGTCTGGGGTCATTCTAAGCTCCTAGAGGTGCTCTCAGGTCCTTTGCACATGACTGTCCATTACCAAGCCGGCAATAGTGTGCCCAATCCTGTTGTGTTCTGAATTTCTGACTTTTTTGCTACCAGCTAGAGAAAACTCTGCTTTTAAAGATTCATGTGATTAGGTAATCACAGATAATCTCCCTTTTGCCATTTAACATAGCGTAATCATAAGAGTGATTATGTTCTGCTGACACTCAAAGGAAAGGGGATTATGCTAGGGAAAGAATCATTGGGATCATTTTAAAGTTCTGTTTACCTCAGCAGCCTTCACATATTTTGTTAAATTTAAGCATGTCATATTTCTCAATGTTAGGATTTGTTAAATCCTAAGCATTTCATATTTCTCAGTGTTACTGCAACTTTTAGGTCTTAATTTTATCTTTCAGTTCTTTTTATTAATATATAAACATACAATTGATTTTTATATTTTGACTTGTTCCAGTTTCTCAGTGTTACTCTGCGTAAGAAATGATTGTAAGGCTTTGTGGCTTAAAACAACAGCATTTAGTTTGCCCTCAAATCTATACTTTGAGCAGGGGGGTCAGTAGGGATCTTATCTCTGTACCACTCACATCAGCTAGAGAAACTCAAACGTGAAGGTTGAATTCTGAAGGCTTGTTATCTCACATATTTCATTGATGCTACCTGTTGACTCAGACCTTCCCAAGGCTGTCAGCTGTAGCTTTTGCACTTGGCTTCTTGGTATGCTTAGACTTTCTCACACTGTTGCGGTTGGGTTCCAAAGGCAAATATGAGAGCAGAGGGGGTTGGGGCTATGTTTAGTCTCATTTGGTATACCTAGCCCTAAAATTGGTGTTGAATGACTGAGAAAGGAGAGGTTCAGTGGCCTTTCTTCATGGAAGTCTTTTCTTCACAGAGGAATTCGCGTCTGACCAGGCTTTGTATGTGAGTGGGATGTTGGCAGGCGGTGGCAGCAGAGGGTGGCATTTCATAGGGATGGACTTTTATGAGAAGGGAGGGAAAGTGATAAACAGAAGAAACCAGTGTCTCCACTGATCTTGGAGAGAGCCATGAGAGTGCTAGAAATATCTTCCTTTTTTTAAATATATATTTTTTGCGTTTTAGGTTTTGGGGTACATGTGAAGAACATGCAAGATTGTTGCATAGGCACACACATGGCAATGTGGTTTGCTGCCTTCTTCCCCATCACCTATATCTCGCATTTCTCCCCATGTTATCCTGCCCCAACTCCCCAGCCCCCACTGTCCCTCCCC
>CAUYLG010032367.1:0-19061 GCA_963573385.1 Cacajao melanocephalus
ATAATGCTGTATTCATAGTATTATAAGAGCTGAGTACGCAGATCACTTGAGGTCAGGTGAGACCATCCTGGCTAACAGGGCAAAACCCCATCTCTACTAAAAATACAAAAATTAGCCAGGCATGGTGGCGCGTGCCTGTAATCCCAGCTACTCGGGAGGCTGAGGCAGGAGAATCACTTGAACCCCGGAGGTGGAGGTTGCAGTGAGACGAGATCATGCCACTGCACTCCAGCCTATGTGACAAAGCAAGACTCCATCTCAGAAAAAAAAATACACATACACATTCTCTCTGTCAGAAAATTTGAGCTAAACATCTAGTCACCAAACAGATGCCAAATATTCAAAAGAGCACAAGGTCATCAGATTTATATTACTGGAGTGCTGGACAGGGCTTGAGAAATCACCCCATCCCATCAACCCATTTCTACAGGAAGAAACTGAGATGAAGTCACCCCTCTTCATTGATTAAAAACACAGCTAAGAAAAGAGTTACTTCATTGATAACAGATACAGCTGATTTATAAATATTCATGACTACATACTGAGATACCAGAAGAAAAAAAAGTCACATAGAAAAGTTTCCTTGAAAATTGCTCAGTGCCGTCTGCTCTGAGATAAATGGTAATTTATTGGCAAGTCCTTGGTAAACTCTGCTTTCCAGAAGGCATGAAGGCCTGGTGGGAAGAGGGTACTGGTGAGCTGGGCATCCTAGGAGTCCTTTCTCTTGCTTATTCATGTATTAAAGTGGTTGCCTGCAATTCATAATGGGAAATTAGCCAGCCTTAGGTCACAGCCAATATCTGTTAAGTATAAATTAGAAACACCACAAAATATCCCATGGAGCCGTTGGGAGTTGCTAGGAAACAGGAGGTCAGGCAGCACTCAAAGGCCAGGTTATTCCCATCCCCAGGCCTCTCCAGGCCTCTCCGGGCTGGACTCTGGGTGGTGGGTGCCACAAGTTGATGCAGCCTCCACGCCCAGGCAGGGAGTCCAGGCTTCTGCGCTGGGTGACTCTAGCTGCTTAAATGTGTGGGCCCTCTCCTGCTCCCAGCAGGAAAGGGTCCAATGTGTGACATGCCAGGCTAGCTTCAGAGGCAGCCTGATGCTGCCTGAGAATTCATACGAAAGAGTTTTAAGTTGAAGACTATTCCACAGTTTAAGCACAATGTTAAAAAGTAAAAGGGATGCAAAAAAAAAAAAAAAAAACAGAGCGAGAGAGAAAGAAAAGAAAGACGTATATGAGCCTAAATCCAAGCAGCAGCAAACAGAAGGCTGTTCGTGAGTGACAGCTCTCTCCTCACCTGTCCTTATTAACACATTTCATCCACTTCCTTTAGTGATCCAATGTCTTTTTCTTTTTTTTTTTTTTTGAGTTGGAGTTGCTCTTGTTGCCAAGGCTGGAGTGCAATGGTGCAATCTTGGCTCACTGCAACCTCCGCCTCCTGGGTTCAAGCGATTCTCCTGCTTCAGCCTTTCAAGTAGCTGGGATTATAGGCATGCGCCACCACGCCCAGTTAATTTTGTATTTTTAGTAGAGATGGGGTTTCTCCATGTTGGTCAGGCTGATCTCGAACTCCCAGCCTCAGGTGATCCGCCCACCTTGGCCTCCCAAAGTGCTGGGATTACAGGCACGAGCCACCGCGCCCGGCCCTAATTTCTTTACTTAACATCTACCACATCTTTAGACTTAAAGAATGACTTTCAGCATTCTGATCATACTTCTTTCATGAATTTGTTTTTCTCCACGCCTACCTCAAAATGAACACACGTCCTTCACAAATTCTACCTGGTGATGTACAGCTGAGTTCAGTCAATGGTGCCCACATTCAAATGACTGATCACGAGAAGACATGAACACCTGTTTCACTAGAAGAGCCACACAGTAAACACCAGAGCTCTCTACCAAGACTCCGATGTCGGGCCGGGCATGGTGGCTCACGCCTGTAATCCCAGCACTTTGGGAGGCCAAGGTGGGCGGATCACCTGAGGTCAGGAGTTCAAGACCAGCCTGGCCAACATGGTAAAACCCTGTCTCTATTGAAAATACAAAAATTAGCCAGGCGTGGTGGCGGGCACCTGTGATCCCAGCTACTTGGAAGGCTGAGGTAGGAGAATCACTTGAACCCAGGAGGCGGAGGCTGCAGTGAGCTGGGACTGCACCACTGCACTCCAGCCTGGGTGATAGTGAGACTCTGTCTGGAAAAAAAAAAAAAAAAGACTCCGATGTCACTTCTTTCTATAATGATGACTATGACTGCTATTTTATCAGCCACCACGGCTAACAGTGGTGACTCTGTGCCGGAGGCTGAGCCAGGAGTTTTACAGACTTGCTCACAGTTCTTCTTTGTACCCACCCTACAAAGGGTGACTTCTGTACTCCCTTCCCTGATGGGAGAACAGAAAACTAAAGTGACAGACCAATGACTTGTGGCTGGTAAAAGGCAGGCCGGATCCATGTTAAAACCTCATTTGATCTACCTTGATGTGTGGCCTCCCAGGACAGCCTCATTTGTCAATTTACTCCAGAAATGTTGAAAGACTAAGTTGCTTTATCATCTTGTTCACCATAAATTTTTTTTTTTTAAATAAAGATGGGGTTTCACCATGTTGGTCAGGCTGGTCTTGAACTCCCGACCTCAGGTGATCCGCCCGCCTTGGCCTCCAAAGTGCTTGGATTACGGGCGTGAGCCACCACGCCCGACCCACCATAAATTGTCTAAAGGAGAGGCTGCTTTTATTCACTGAGCAAACAGCAACAAATCAACTTGTTCCTTCAGAGGAAAACCCTATGGTGTTAGCCCTGAAATAGGCAGAAAAACACTCAGGTTAATGAATTGCTATAGAGTCACCAGGCAAATGGTGAGAGCCACAGGGCAGAGTCTAAATTCTGTGATTTACATGACAAAACCGTGGGACCAGGCCACAGTGGTGAATGTGGTTTAAAAATACTACCATGAGGCCAGGTGCAGTGGTGTGTTCACACCTGTATTCCAGTAATATGGGAAGCTGAGGAAGGAGGATCTCTTGAGCCCAGGTGTTCGAGACCAGCCTGGGCAATATAGGGAGACCCCATTTCCACCAAAAATAAACAAAATTAGCTAGGTGTGGTAGTGCACACTTGTGGTCCCAGCTACTCAGGAGGTAGAGGTGGGTGGACTGTTTGAGCCCAGGAGGTCGAGGCTGCAGTGAGCTGAGATCCCACCACTGCACTCTAGCCTGGGCCAGAGGGTCTCAAAAAACAAACAAACACCCAAACCCCAAAAATGCCACTATGACACATTACACAGTGCAGACACTCTAAAAAATCCTTCCAGTCAGGCCAGGCATGGTAGTTCACACCTGTAATCCCAGCACTTTGGGAGATCGAGGCGGGCTGATCGTGAGGTCAGGAGTTTGAGACTAGCCTGGGCAACATGGTGAAACCCCGTCTCTATTAAATACAAAAGTTAACTGGGTGTGGTGGTGGGTGCCTATAATCCCAGCTTCTTGGGAGGCTGACGCAGGAGAATTGTTTGAACCTGGGAGGCGGAGGTTGCAGTGAGCTGGGATCACACCACTGCACTCCAGCCTGGGCCACAGGGCAAGACTCTGTCTCAAAAAAAATTTTTAAATCCTCCCGGTCCGTCTCCGCATTCAGCTCCATCCATGTCTTGCATCGTGCACTATGATCTGGGGCCAGTCTGTGACAATGGAACGGAAACAGAAAAAAACTTAGACCTGACCAGCTCATCTCTTTACTGTTTCCTACATTTTGTGCACCCAATCCTCACTAGAGTTCACTCTCAACTGAAGAGTCTCTCTTCATCCACACCCACAGATCAGGGCACCTTTCCCGGTACTGCTGCCGGTTTCCACTCTCCACAGCACCCAATAAAACACAATCTAGGTCTCAGATTTGGGACTGCACATTTACCAAAATGACCAGAACAAAGAACAAAAAAAAGCCTTTGCATCCAGGCCAGTTGCTACGGGGTCTTTGAATATTCCCAGCCTGCTTTCTCAATCATCTATGCTTTGCAGCGACATGCTGGAACAAGAAGAATGGATGTGCTGTGAGCAGGCAAGGTGAGAAGTGGAGAACAAGCGGCGATTGTATTGTAGTTAATTATTTTAATTGAGCATGAGAAGGGAAAGGCTTGAACTCTAAGGACTTTGGCAGAGCCCCAGAGTTTCTGTAAACCAGGAAATGCCTCTCGAACGCCCCAGATAGCAGGAGCAACTGAATAGAAGCGGCCCATCTGCTGATGGAACAACGCTGCAAACAATGGCCGCTCTGAGAGATGGTCAGTTTCACAGTTTTGCAGAGGTTGTACCTCTTTGTTCCGGCGTGCTCGCAGGCTGCGTTAGAAGCCTGGAAATCCCAGTCAAATGATGTCACGACCAGGTCCAACCTGCCCTTCCACTTCTGCACAAGACCTTATTTCCCTAATTCACAAGGTACCTCTGATTAAAAGCCTCTAAGAGCTGCAACTGTCTGCATTTGCGGTCCAATGTAAACTGAGCAGCTCAAGCTTTACTGGAAGCGATGCCATGCAGCCAGTGAATCAAATGCATAGGCCAACGTTTCAGAGTCAATACCAGGAAAAAAAAAAAAAGAGGGAAAAAGAAAAAGAACGTGGTAGGCTAATTTTCCTTCCGCAATTCCCGAAACCACAATTAACATAGTAACAATGCCTTGCATTTGGCCTTAATAATCCAGCAGGATTTGTTTTAGCTCAGCAAAATTTGTTGTAGACCTCTACTTATGTGTTACAATAACCATATTTAAACCTCTGTGGTCCCGTAAGAGAACACGATCAAAGTATGTCTACAAGATTTCATATTCAAACCATGGTCCTTCGCCAAATGGCTAAAAGCTGAAATCTCAGTTGTTCAAACTTATTATGCATACTCTTATTTCATATTCTTATTTATCTAAAGAGTTATTTTAGAAAACAAATCACTAAATCAGGTCTAAAGCACTGGTTTGCTGGTGATTTTTTCACCATCCTAAATGTGAAAGGTGGGGGACAGACGTTACTATGTCTTTAACAGGCCCACTTTAATTTTGCAGAGGCAAACTTGGGAACATCACAGTAGAATTCCAAAGCTAAACAGTATTCCCTTTTAAGTGAAATACTGACAAATGAAGCATCTGGCACCCTTTAATGAGCTGTTTTATCCTTTCAGAGTGGCTGAAACTAGGACAGCTATTCATCGGAGACAGTGGCTAGCACAGAGCAGTCATACAATGCCACAGGGCGCACTGATACGAAGCCCACCACCGCCATTTACCAGTTTCTAACACGACTTACTAGGAAAGAAAACAAATAGAGTTTAACTTAATGACTAAATACATCCAGGAAATGTGAAATGAGACACCATTTTCTGTTTTCACCACGTTTAATAGTAAAACACAATTAAAAGCAATAACAAATGCTATAATAAAAGTTAACTTGTATGTAGATGCCATTTTTACTGAGAGCAAATAAAAGATAAGAATAAAAACCAAGACATCATCAGCATTGACAGCCCAGTGGTTTTAAGAAGATGTGGTTCTGCGCCCCCCGGGTAGGCGGGCACCTGGGAGTGTCTCGAGACACTGTAAGAGGGGACTGTTACTGGTGTCTAGCAGGTAGATGCCGGCGCTGGTTTGTAGCCTCTTTCTAAGCACAGGGTAGAGCCCAACAACAAAGAATAAACTATCCAGTCCAAAATGCCAGTATTGCGAAGGCCAAGAACCCTGATTTACCCTGATAAATAGGAAGAGGGTTAACAAGAATCATCTATTTGAGAGATCACTGACGTGGAAGGAAAACGATATGAAGTTTAATTATGGACACATTTCAGTTCAAAGTGCTGAACAAGTGAAGCAGACCGGCACAGAACGGGAAAATCTAGAAAACTAGGGAAATTAAGCAAGTTACGAAATTAAGGGAGACGGTGAGGCCAACGCTTAGAGAAGGGTTTTCAGCTGAAATACACAGTGGAGACATACTCACCTAGCCCGGAGCTGAAGGAGAGGAGCCAGTGTTTCTTTTGGAGCCCAGCAAGTGAGAAAGTGGGGGCAGAACCCCAGGCCATGCCTACATCCAGAGGAACCAGTCAAGAGGAGGCGGGGTGGTCAGAGAGGTGTCAGGAAGGAGGGGTGGTTAGCAGTGTCCCAGGCCTGGGAGCAGGGGGTGGGGATTAAGAGGCAGGCCAGAGAGAAACTGCGCTGGGAAGCTTCCAGCAGAAGGGAAGCAAGTGCAACTTTGACTGCCTGGCTTTAGAAAGAAGAAAAGAGCCACAGACTCTTTTGGGAAATGTGCAGCAGTGAGGAGAAGATTGCTCAAGGTACGGGAGCCAGTCAAGTTCCTAATCACCCTCACTTCTCCCTTTTCAGCAGGTGTATGTGTATGTATATCTGTAAATCCATACAGCTCTCAGGGGAGGCAAGATAAAGTTTAAAAAAAAAAAAAAAAGAGGCCAGGCATGGTGGCTCACACCTGTAATCTCAGCACTTTAGGAGGCCAAGGCTGGTGGATCATGAGGTCAGGAGTTCAAGACCAGTATGGCCAACATGGTGAAACCCCAGCTCCACTAAAAATGCAAAAAGTAGCTGGGCATGGTGGCGCATGCCTGTAATCCCAGCTGCTCAGGAGGCTGAGGCAGGAGAATCACATGAACTCGGGAGGCGGAGGTCAGTGAGCCGAGATCGTACCACTGCACTCTACCCTGGGCAACAGAGGGAGACTCCGACTCAAAAAAAAAAAAAGTATGGAATTGTCCTTCAGAAAAGGCTATAACAATTTATACTCCCAGCAGCAGAATCCATTAATGGCAGTTTCTTCATATAGTCACAGAAACCGAGAAGTGTTATTAAAAAGCAACACAGAGCCAGGAGCAGCGGTTGTGCCGCTATAGCCCCAGCTACTCCAGGTGCTGAGGCAGAAAGATCTCCTGCAGCCAGGAGTTTGAGGCTATAGTGTGCTATGGTTGTGCTTGTAAATAGCCCCTGCACTCCAGCCTGGGCAACATAATGAGATCATGCCCCTTTAAAAAAAAAAAAAGGACAAAACCATTAAACCATTCAATCTTCACACTAGCAAAAGTATCTTATTAAGTTTCATTTATTTGATTATGCTACTGAGAACTTCAAGTAATTTTATATTTCACCTTTTGCAAATTTTCTGTGTATGTGTTTTACTCAGTTTTCTACTAAAACATGTTCTCTTATTGATTCATGAAAGCTCTTTATATATTAAAGCTATACATCCATTGTTACATGCATTAGAGATATATATATATATATATTGTTTGCTGTTGGCTTTAACGAAGGCAGTTTGGCTATGTATACATCAAAGTCATAACTCTGATTTGGCAAATAGACTTCCAAAGAATTTACCTTAAGGAGAAAGTGTTTGTGCACATGAAAAATACAGCACCATTATTTGCAACATTAAATAAACAATCCAGTAATAGAAATTTGACTTGAAAGAATAGCCACTAACAGAATTTTATAGTCATGAACAATAAATAAGAATGTTTCAAGATTTATTAAGTTAAAAAAAAACTAGGTTACAAAATTAAGGTAAACTATGTTCCCAATTTAAAGGGAAAAAAAAGTATATATGTAACAAATATAAACGGAGTTGTCCCTGGCTGCTAAATTTATGGGTAACTAATTTTTTTTTTTTTTTTGAGACAGAGTCTTGCTTTGTCACCCAGGCTGAAGTGCAGTGGCTCAATCTTGGCTCACTGCAACCTCCGCCTCCTGGGTTCAAGGGATTCTCCTGCCTTAGCCTCCCAAGTAGCTGGGACTACAGGCATGTGCCACCATGTCAGGGTAATTTTTTTGTTTTTAGTAGAGATAGGGTTTCACAGTGTTAGCCAGAATGGTCTCAATCTCCTGACCTTGTGATCCGCTGGTCTTGGCCTCCCAAAGGGCTGGGATCATAGGCGTGAGTCACTGTGCCTGGCCATGGGTAACTAATTTTTAAAACATTTCACATATTTCCCAAATATTTTATAATCAGTAAAAATTGCCTTTATATTAGAAAGGAGTGGGTGCAAACCCAGCAACTAATATGATCGTGTTTTTATTATTATTACTATTCTTTGTCACCTATTTTTAAGGGTCAGAGAAAGAACTGGCCCAAGAAAAAAAGAAGGAAAGTACCCCTAGGATGGAAAAAGAACACAGTGAAATGCTGAAGAGCCAATGAAGTGGAGCGGACCATCTGCACTGATGGGAGAAAACCCAGGGGAGCTTCAGACCCTGATCCCGAGAACCCCAGTCCACCCCCAGGCCCTAACCTCTGCTCTCCAGTCTCAAACCTGGCCCCTTGGCTCGAGTCTTCCAAGGGATTGACAGCTGGGAGAGAGGCTGATGGGGATTTGGGAATTGGTCCTTTGTAGCTGCTGGGGGATCAAAGTGAGCTTTAGAACAAAGTCACTACCAGAAAGCACATACTGAGGGGGCTGCCCGGGAAGATGTTAGTTCAGGGCAGCTGATGCTTAGAGGGGAAAAAAAAACATCTCATTCTACGTGAACTAGACAGCCAGGGGTGGGAGGTACGAGGAGGTGGGGAGGGAGGGGATTTGCTCAAAGTGGGAGCCTGAGTACCATACAGATTGGACATGATTCCATAGGTTCATCAGGATAAGCCAAAGTAAAAATGCAGGGTAAGCCAAAGAGGCTGCAGTTTTGTACCCCCCATTTTAGCAGTTAGCATCTCCAGGGAGGGGAGCAGGCGAGACTGACTGGGGTCACCTCTCTAATCGCACCACCTTCCCGTAGATATCCTTCAGCCACCAAGGCATTCAGCAGAAAGAGGGAAGTATTTCTGTATTCCATCATTCCAGCCCTCTTGCAAGCAGCAATGTGGTTCCGGATCTGAGGACCCACATACAGAAACCCAACAGAAGTGAGGAATGAGAAAACCAGTTTCACTTTGTAAGAGAGGCAGAAAATACGTGGGACTTTCCCATAGAGGATTCACCTTTGCCTCTTTCTTATGAGTGTGGTAAGTGTGTGTCAGATTAATTACTCTCAAAAATTGACGGCAAAAAAAAAAAAAACAAAACACCACATTCTCATATTTGGTCTTAGCAGCAGAAATCTATGCAACAAAGGCAGATTTAGCCAAGTAGCCGTCAGCCACGTGATTATTCATTTCTTTTAAATGTAACTCAATTGACTATGAAAGACCTACTTTCAACTTGAAAACATCTCCCTTCCAGGCATATTTAGCAACTGAATAGACAGCAACAGAACACCATTCCTACATCGTGGCAGAGGCAGAGATTAGCATTTCAGTCACTCTTCATTTTGTTCTTTCTTTGGGGACCTCAACTTCGGGGAGTACAGAGAATCCCAACAAAATGTGCCTCATCAGGTTTTACCAGGCCAATTATAAATTCCCAACATGTGTGTGCTTGTGTGAAATAAGCACATGATATTCAACAGATGACCATTCACCTCCTATAACTTCTCACATTTCCATACTTGCGTATGAACAGGTTTATAATGTGATGAAAAAAGAGATTATTCTCGTGCAGATTTCTTTAAACGTTCCTATAAAGCAAGAGGCAGGGAAAAGCTGGATGACTGCAGTATATAAACTCTTAAAGAAAAATACTTTGAAATAACAAATTCAAACAAAAGAAACCACCAATTTCCCCCTTCAACCTAATATTAAAAAAGAATTTTTCCTATAAAAGGTGAATTCCATATTAAAATATATTGCATTATCAATGCCTTAACTGATAAGTTTTTCCAAGAAAATTTGCAGTTCAAACTTGCACACGCAATCAAAATCAGCACTTACCCACTTGTAAACACTTCTGGTGCCTGGAGAAACAGCAAAATCTGTTCCTTGTTGTTTGATCCCTGCAGTTTTACACCACCATAATCATGGCAAGTTAGATGAAACTTTTAAGCAGAACAAGAAAGAGAAAAATCCCTACCTTGGGTTTCTTTCACCCCTTCAGTTTTTGTCCACTGTAAATGGCTGCATCTTTAGCAGTCTGGGCAAGAGCATCTAAGCTGACAGACACAAAAATGGGCTTTCTTCGGCTGGCTGGTGTTCCCAGCCTTTTATGTGGTGTCTTGGGCTGTGCTGCTTAATTCATTCCTGATTCTACTCAAAGGAAGTCCAGCCTGGCGAGGCTGACGTGATAGGAACAGCTGAAGACACTTTTGACTGCAGGGGCAAACTAACCATCACACACGCATCAACAAATGTGTAATTACGTTTCAAGGCCCAAAGATTCTTTTAAAAAGTCAACCAATAATTCAAAAAAAAAAAAGTCCTAGGACAAAATCAAGCAATTTAGTTGTATGTTGGAAAATCGACCCAGAGAACAAGAACAGCACTCTTTGCCGGTGCTGAGCTTCATTCACGGGAATTTATCCTGATCTCTACAGAGCTCTGCTGAATAGTTTCCATGACAACTTGGTAAACAGGATGGAAGTGACCACTGAGGGGTTTACTGGGATTGTTTTGTTTGGGGAGGAGAATGGTGGCTTTAAATGCTTCCTCTACTAAAATTTCCTCCAAAGGTAAAAAGGCAGCTTTTTACAGATCTTCTGTATGAGATGTTTTCAAAAGTCAAAGAAATGCTGGTAATGGGTGCTCCAGTTGCAGGAGAAGCAGTCAAAACAAAGAGGGACATGAGTGGCAATCAGAAAACCAGGTGGCTCATGTTTATAATCCCAGCACTTTGGGAGGCCTAGGCGGGTGGATCACCTGAGGTCAGGAGTTCAAGACCAGCCTGGCCAACGTGGTAAAATCCCGTCAATACTAAAAATACAAAAATTAGGCTGAGCGAGGTGGCTCACACCTGTAATCCCAGCACTTTGTAAGGCCGAGGCAGGAGGATCATCTGAGGTTGCGAGTTGGAGACCAGCCTGACCAACATGGAGAAATCCCATCTCTACTAAAAATGCAAAATTAGCCAGGCGTGGTGGTGCATGCCTGTAATTCCAGCTACTCAGGAGGCTGAGGCAGGCGAATTGCTTGAACCTGGAAGGCAGAGGTTGTGGTGAGCTGAGATCGCTCCACTGCACTCCAGCCTGGGAAACAAGAGTGAAACTCCATCTCTGAATGAATGAATGAATGAATGAATGAATGAGTTAGCCAGACATGGTGGCATGAGCCTGTAATCCCAGCTACTTGGGAAGCTGAGGCAGGAGAATTGCTTGAAACCAGGAAGCAGAGGTTGCAGTGATTGAGACCCTGCCACTGCACTCCAGCCTGGGTGACACAGAGCAAGACTAAGTCTCAAAAAACAAACAAAAAAGACCAAGAAGGATTACAGAATGCCAAGGGGGTGCTTTGCTTTCCAGTAAGTATACAGGTGAAATGGAACCATCCCCAAAGACTAACGCAATGCACAGAGAAGTGAAAGGGGCTGATAACCTGAATAATTCAGTCCTAACTCCCAAGTTGACACTTCTGCCCTCTCTATTCTTCCATTAATCTTGTCCATATCATTTACCACTTTCATTGTGAGCAATAGAAATGTCATTCTCGGCTGGGCATAGTGGCTTACATCTGTAATCCCAGCACTTGGGAGGCCAAGGTGGATCACCTGAGGTCAGGAGTTCGAGACCACCCTGGTCAACATGGTGAAACCCCATCTCTAGTAAAAATACAAAAATTAGCCAGGCGTGGCGGTGCATACCTGTAGTCCCAGCTAATTGAGCGGCTGAGGCAGAAGAATCGCTTGAACCCAGAAGGCGGAGGTTGCAGTGAGCAAAGATCACACCACTGCACTCTAGCCTGGGTGACAGAGTGAGACTTGGTCTCAAAAAAAAAAAAGAAATTTCATTCTCAATGCTTCACCCTTTGACCAGGTAATTGGAAACTTCCCATTCTTACAGAATATGACTTGGAAAAAAAATGTTCATCACATTATGAACAGATTACAAACATCTGGCATTTTGACACATGACAGTACATATTTGTCAAAAGCCAAAGAACCATACAACACTGACAGTGGACTGCTAATGTAAACTTTGGACTTTAATAATAATGTAGCAATACTGGTTTATTATAACAAACGCACCACATTCGTGCAAGATGTTAATAAAAGAGAAAATTGTGCTGGGGGGGCAATGTGGAAACTGCCTGTAGTACAGGCTCAAACTTTCTGTAAATTTTTTAATGCTCTTTAAAAAAAGTCTATTAATGTTAAAAATAAAGATAAAAATGTCCATACAGTAAATGTCAAAGACTAAAGAGAAACTGTTTTTAAGGCTCCTTATGGCAATCTGCCAGAGGTTATTTAAAACTAAGCTCAAAAGAGCAAAGGTCTTAAAATAGATTTTCCTGTGATTGAGCTTATATGTGGGGTTAAACTTGTGAGGACAAAATAAGCGGTAAAAATATAAACACATAATGTAAGTATGCATCATTTCACACAGTAATACGCAGCTGTATCATGTCCACGTGACCTCACTTAATACGCATAACTGCCCTCCTTAGTAGGTACTGTCAATACACACACGTTAAACCCAAGGAAAGAATGCCTGGCTACACCAGGTGTAGTGATGAGACCTGAGGGAGACCTAGGCACACACCTTTGATCTATTGCATCGGTGGCTTCCTGAGCTTCTGCACCTAGGTGGCTATGCAATACCCGTCCATGCCAACGGGACTGCGGTGTATCATAATGTGCTAGACCCAGAGCAACCCAACACCCTGTGTCTCAGCAGGCGTGGTGCAGGGCTTCCCCAGCCTTTGGGGCAGGACATGAAGGACTGAATCGCCCAGGCTCTGTGGGTAACTAGGCAGGCTTGTGGAGGGAGCGGTGGCTGGGGCTGGGGAACAGGTGGGGTAGTAGTCAATGCAGCCATGGGAAAACAGTCACAAAGGATGAAACAGAAAACAAACACCAACATGACAACATGACAACAAACACAGGCAGTAAAAAGGTAAGCGAAGCTCTATCAAAAAAAATGCTAATCGTCCACAAGAGCTTTGAGATCCTATTGCATATTGTGTTGATGGTTAAACAAAAATGCCAAGATAAAATTGTTCTTGGAGGCTGTTTACTGGAGCAGGAAGATGTATTCTTACTAAGAGCTTAAAAATATTTGACATGCTCCAGTGAATGAATATCTGACATTTTCACGTTAATCTCAAATGGCCAGAAGAAGAGCTGCAAATGGAAGATGCAGAAATGCAGATTTCATTCATTACAATTAAGACCTTTCCCAGGCCAGGCACAGTCGCTCACGCCTGTAATCCCAGCACAGATCACCTGAGGTCAGGAGTTTGAGACTAGCCTGGCCAACATGGTGAAACCCCGTCTCTACTAAAAATACAAAAATTAGCTAGGCGTGCTGGTGGGCGCCTGTAATCCCAGTTACTCAGGAGGCTGAGGCAAGAGAATAACTTAAACCCGGGAGACGGAGGTGGCAGTGAGCTGAGATCATACCACTGCACTCCAGCCTGGGCAAGAAGAACGAAACTCCATCTCACACACAAATACCAAAAAAAAAAAAAAAAAAAAAAAAAAATACCTTCTCATGAACAGTAAGGGCTTAGAAAACAAAAATTAAAAAGCAGACCAGGCGTGGTCTGCTTCCATCTGTAATCCCAGCACCACTATGGGAGGCCAAAGCAGGAGAATCGCTTGAGGCCAAAAGTTTGGGACCAGCCTGGGAAACACAGTGAGACCCCTTCTCTATGAAAATTTAAAAATTAGGCAGGCCCAGTGGTGGTGCATGCCTGTACTCCCAGCTGCTTGGGAGGCTGAGGCAGGAGATCACTTGAGCCCAGGAGTTCAAGGCTTCAGTGTGCTATGATGGTGCCACTACACTCCAGCCTGGGCAACAGAATAAGACTTGTCTCTTAAAAATCAAAAAATTTAAAAAAGTAAAGGAATAAAAGAATGGCTACTCCATACACAGAGCAGTCTCGAGGGCTGCTGGTTGTCTTTTTTTTTTTTTTTTTTTTTGTGATGGAATCTTGCTGTCGCCAGGCTGGAGTGCAGTGGCGTGATCTCAGCTCACTGCAAACTCCACCTCCCGGGTTCAAGCGATTCTACTGCCTCAGCCTTCCGAGTAGCTAGGATTGCAGGCACATGCCACCATGCCAAGCTAAGTTTTGGATTTTTTTAGTACAGACGGGGTTTCACCACATTGGCCAAGATGGTTTCAGTCTCTTGACCTCATGATCCACCTGCCTTGGCTTCTCAAAGTGCTGGGATTACAGGCGTGAGCCACCACTCCCGGCCCTTGGTTGTCCATTTTTATGGTTATTTCTTGATGATATGCTAAACAAGGGGTGGACTATTCATGCCTCCCCTTTTTAGATGACACAGGGTAACCTCCAGAGGTTTCCATGGCATTTGTAAACTGTGTTGGTGGTGGGAGTGTCGCAGTGAAGATGACCAGAGGTTACTCTTGTGGCCATCTTGGTTTTGGTGGGCTTTGGCGGCTTCTTTACTGCAACCTGTTTCATCAGCAAGGTTTTCTGACCTGTATTTTGTGCCGACCTCCTGTCTCATCCTGTGACTTAGAATGCCTGCCTGGTCTGAGAATGCAGCCCAGTGGGTTTCAGCCTTATTTTAGCCAGCTCCTATTCAAGATGGAGTTGCTCTGGTTCAGACACCTCTGACACTGTCACCCAAGCAGCCACCATGCTGCAATCCGTGCCTGGATGTGAGTGAATTTCATTATCCTTTTCGTACTATCTTTGCAAATTATGGACACGACTGACACGCCTCACACCAAGTCCAGCTGTCCGTTAAGTGGAGTTGAAATATTACACTACAGATTCACCAGTGAAGCAGAAAATTATTTTACCTGCAAAAAGGCCTGGAAACAGAAAGGAAAGTTGCCTATTTGTGGTGGATGAATGACCTCCATTTCATACATTGTACAAAGCAAGGAGCAAGAGCTAAGTGATAAGAAATCATCGTGCTCACTGTAATCGGGGGTGCCTTTGCTTCCACAGTGACAAGAAACAAGGATGTATTTTACACTCATAGAATTTAGATTCTGTGAAATATGGCAATAGATAATATTTGGACTGAGTGAATAACCTGTAATTCCAGAAAGTTCCACCTCAATGTTAAAATCTAATGTTTACTTAACCTTTCGGTTTAAACCTTGTCATGTGTCAGATCCTCACACCCGGACCTCCCGCCCAATCGTGACAGATAACAAAGGCCTGTGGGGGAACGCCCCATCTGGAGATAGGGATATTTGTATATGAATAACCAGCCTCCAGACCAAGAAGTATTTGTGAATGAGCCCCTGCGGCTGTGCTTACCTACTCCTAAAGGACCATGAACCTGAGGGGGCTATGTCTAGAAAGGGTCAGCTGAGGAGGTAGACAGGGCAAAGGAACAACATGTCACCATAAAAAGATTGATATACATAGGCTGGGCACGGTGGCTCAGGCCTGTAATCCCAGAATTTTGTGAAGCTGAGGTGGGTGGATCACGAGGTCAGGAGATGGCGACCATCCTGGCCAACATGGTGAAACTCCGTCTCTCCTAAAAATATAAAAATCAGCTGGGCATGGTGGTATGTGCCTTTAGCCCCAGCTACTCAGGAGGCTGAGGCAGGAGAATCACTTGAACCCGGGAGGTGGAGGTTGCAGTGAGCCAAGATCGCGCCACTGCACTCCAGCCTGGTGACAGAGTGAGACTTCATCTCAAAAAAAAAAAAAAAAAAAAGACAGAGAAAGATATAGGAAGAAAAAAAAAAAAGAAAAAGCTATAGGAAGAATAACATGGGACCCAAAATTCAAGGCAAGAAATGTGTCACATTATCATCAGAACTTTTTAAAGAAATATTTTGTCTTTGTTTGGTAGTTTTCATTCAGACAGGTCTCACTCTGTTGCACAGGTTGGAGTGCACTGGTGTGATCTCGGCACACTGCAGCCTTGACCTCCCAGGCTCAGATTATCTTCCCACCTCAGCCTCCCAAGTAGCTAGGGCTATAGGTGCACACCGCCACCCCTGGCTACTTTTTTTTTTTTTGAGACAGAATCTCACTCTCGCCCAGGTGGGAGTGCAGTGGTGCAATCTCAGCTCACTGCAACCTACACCTCTTGGATTCAAATGACTCTCATGCCTCAGCCTCCCAACTAGCTGGGGTTACAGGTGCACACCACTATGCCCAGCAAATTTTTGCATTTTTGTTAGAGATTGGGTTTCACCATGTTGGCCAGGCTGATCTCGAACTCCTGGCCTCAGGTGATCCACTCACTTCAGCCTCCCAAAGTGCTGGGATTATAGGTGTGGTCCACCACGCCCAGCCTTTTTTGTAGAGACAGGGTTTCGCCATGTAGCCCAGGCTGGGCTATAACTTCTGGGCTCAAGCCATCTGCCTGTCTCCCAAAGTGCTAGGATTACAGGTGTGAGCCACCAGGCCTGGTCAGGTCTGAAAGAAAGAAAGGAAATGAAGAACGAAGAAAGGACGAAAGGAAGAAAGAAAGGAAAAAGAGGGAGGGAGGGAGGAAGGAAGGGAGGCAGGGAAGGAGAAAAGGAGGAAGGGAGGAAAGGAGGAAGGGAAGAAAGGAGGAAGGAAGGAAAAAAGGAAGGAAGGATAAATGGCAGGCAGCACCTGGATTACATAAATATAAATCCCCAGGAGAAAATGTGCTAGATTCATTAAATTCATTCATCAAGTTATTACACTCTGGAAACAAAGGCTCATGCTTCCATAATGTCAGCACAGAGCTCTCACTGTATATGTGTGAGGCCATAAGCTGTCTAGGATGCTGTCAACGTGAGGGGCTGAGTCTGACTTAGGAAGGAGCCCCGTGAAGACAGAACTACGGGTGAGTCACCAAGACTCATTTATGTGAAAGGATCTAACATCTCCCCAAAGTCCTTGACATTAGACCCCTGTGTGTGATGGTTTCAGCATCCTTGTCCTCATCCTTGTGTCTTGGGATAGAGACAGATGGGACTGCCAGATTGACAGCTCACGAGGCTCCAGTGGCCTGCCTGACTCCACGTCTCCAGCTTTCTCCTCTCACTTGATATTCCATTTTCCAGCAGATATGGCTGCAGGGCAACTCCAGCCTTCCTGTTTTCCCCCTCTGGGGCCTGGTATTCAGCCTTCCGCAGCACAGACATCTCTCCCTTCTTCACTTAGGTAAACCTTACTCCATGCAATGTGTGCTGGCTCCCAGCACTTTGGGAGGCTGAGGCAGTTGATTGCTTGAAGTCAGGAGTTCAAGACCAGCCTGGCCAACAAGGTGAAACCCCATCTCTACTAAAAATACAATTATCAGCCTGGAGTGGTGGCGCATGCCTGTAATCCCAGCTACTCAGGAGGCTGAGGCAGGAGAATGGCTCGAACCTGTGAGGTGGAGGTTGTAGTGAGCTGAGATTGCGCCACTGCACTCCAGCCTGGGAGACAGCAAGACTCTGTCTCGAAAGAAAACAAAGAAAAAAGAAAAGAAAAGAAAGGAGAGAGAGAAGAGGGAGGGAGAGGAAAGAAAGGGAAGAGAAGGGAAGGGAGGGGAGGAGAGGGAAAAGGAGGGAAGGGAAGGAAAGGAAGGTAAAGGAAAAGGAAGATAAAGGAAAGGTAAAGGTAAGGGAAGGAAGGGAAAGGAAGGGAAGGGAAAGGAAGAAAGGTAGACCCTACTCAAGAGGCTGCTTGTGCTACAGGCCTTCTTGCACCAGATCCCAGTCCCAGAAACATTAGGAGATTAGGCCCCTGCCTTTTTGGAGAAGGCCGGACTGAATCTTTGAGGGTACTGTTCTATCGAGTTAAAGATTTAAAGACGATGCTGCTGGAACCACGAGGTTTCCCTCCTAGAACCTGCATCCTGGACACAGCAAACCTAAAGACAGAACAAGGAGGAAAGCCAGCCAGACGGGTTCTAAGAGGCAGTGCGGGAGGAATCTGCAGCAAACAGACCCTGGCAACTCCAGGCAACTGGTTCTCACACCCCAGAAGGTGTCCCGATGTGTATCTGTCAGTTCCCTGCTTTCATTCTGCCCTGAACCTCCTCCGGGCTTTTCTGAAGAATGTTAATGAGAGACTTTTCTGCCTGGAACTTACTTGCTAAAACACCAGGCAGGGACGCCCTTGGGGAGACTCTGATGAGGAAAAGCAGGTTTTCCATCCTACAGAAATCTGTGGTTGGCTGGAGCACTTTGGGCTGCCACTGCTACCATCCAAGCAAATCACAATCAACAAAGCTAAAAGGTGTCATTACCAACTCAAACCCTCTAATGGAGAGGTCTACGCTTTGTGAACTCTGAAAACTCAAAGCTCAGCGGAAGGTTACACCCAAGGCCAAGGCCCACTGCAGACCTGCCTCTCGCAGGAGGCAGGCTTTTCCAGCTGCTTCCTCACTGAGCGCCAATGAGGCTAGCCAAGTGCCTTCCATACAATACTCAAGATCAGTAAAAGGCTTTTTATAGAAAAAGAAAAAAGCCCACATATTGTGACACCTGAATTGACACAAGCGTTCAACATTTCAGTTATACACTCCTTCTCTGGACCGCTTTTTCAAAATAAAACATAGAAAACTCAAATTTAAAAAAAAATTAGGCTGGGCGTGCTGACTCATGCCTGTAATCCCAGCACTTTGGGAGGCTGAGGCAGGCAGATCGCGAGGTCAAGAGATCGAGACCATCCTGGCCAACATGGTAAAACCCCATCTCTACTTAAAATACAAAAATTAGCTGGGCGTGGTGGCACATGTCCGTAGTCCCAGCTACACGGGAGGCTGAGGCAAGAGAATCATTTGAACCCAGGAGACAGAGGTTGCAGTGAGACAAGATCCTTCCACTGCACTCCAGCCTGGGTGACAGAGCGAGATTGCATCTCAGAAAATTACAAATAATCCAAACAGAAGCTCACAAAGGATTTCTAGATTCTTTAGGCCCCGATGCCCATGCTGGAGTTCAAACCCTTAGCAAGGAGGAGAGGCAGCCTGTCCTACAAGCCACGGCAGGTAAAGGGGGTGTGCTCCCACTAGCCCTGCAAATGTGGGAGTCTTAAATCTACTTCTGAAGGCACAAAGGCAGCTACAGGTGTTTCTGTTGTTCTAATGCTACAAGTCTCTAGGATACTGGACTTTATAGCTACCATTCTGATTTCTTTATGATCATA